>JAQIUQ010003632.1:0-157500 GCA_030378365.1 Hybognathus amarus | reverse complement strand
TTTTTTGAAGTTTATACACTTGACATGGTTTAACACTATTATTTGTTATTATTAATACACGTTTTTTTGTATTTATATGAGAAAAAAAACAGTTAAGATATATTGTGTCGCGAGAATGTTGTTAGCTGGTTAGCTTGAGTAGCTACAGTAAAGGCACTTAAATATCTGTAAATTAAACAATTTTGAACCATGTCTGGAGAAGTGCGTTTGAAAAAGCTGGAGAAACTTATCCTGGATGGTCCTGTCCAGTCTAATGGACAGTGTTTTAGTGTGGAAACTCTTCTGGATGTTCTCATCTGCATTTATGATGAGTGCATCAACTCCCCACTCAGAAGAGAGAAGAACATTGCTGAGTTTTTGGAATGGGGTGAGTTTGATACTTTTAAAGACATGTATGCTTCTTAAAATCAATGCATTAAATGTTCAAACCATCTCAAACCAATGCATTTCATGTTTAAACCACATTAAATCAATGCATTTCATGTTCAAGTCATCTTAAACCCATGCATTTAATGTCATTGTATTTATTGATTAAATCATCTTAGTAGTACCAAAGTTAAATTGGTGTTTGGGTTTTACAGTAATCAAAAAAGGTTTATGCAACAAACATATTTACAACATTTAGCAGCACTGAATCATAGATGTGTGTAGTGTGTGTGTGTGTGTGTGTGTGTACAGCTCTGGAAAAGTCAAGTAGCAACATGCTGTTAAATTCTGAGCCATCATACCAGCATGCTTAGCAGTATAGGGCATGGATGGAAATTAACCTCAGAAAGGGAGTATAACTTATTGGACTTTGATTAAACGGTGTCTATTTAAAAGAGTGTGTGCTATTAAAAGTCTTAAAGGGCTAGTTGAAAAGTTATGAAAGAAATCTAGCCTAGTTCTGCTTGTGGCAAAGTGTTCTGACAACCATAGATGTGTCATAGTGATTGATCAAACTGGTTCCCTATAGGAAAGACAATAGCTGGTCCTAGGATTTTGCATGAATAAGGTTGAAAAAGTCCCCTGGGTCATATGGTGTCATTCTCTTTTTGACTAACACAGCTGACGGATGAAATATGAAATATCCCTCTTTTGTGTTATACAAAGTATTTCTCCAAGCATGGAATTATATGACATGGGCTTTTGTGGTGGTGAAGTTGTAAATACATTAACTGCATTCAAGTAGACATTGCTGGGAAGTATTAAGTGGCCTGTCATGTGACTGAAATGCAGCTAAACATATAGTGTAATGGGAAAAGCAGTGTATTTTTTCGGTACATTTAATCGGGCGCCTCCTGACCCAGCTTAACGAATGAATATGACTTTAAACGTGTTACATGTTTAAGTTGAGCAGGAAATGACCGGAGCGCTACATCACATTCCACCGTGAATGAACATAGTGTGCCGTTTGTTTGTTTATTTTGTGGCGTGACTTGCAGCTACCCTGAATGACCTGAATTGTAAACATTCATTCCATGGAAGCAGAAGGCATGATGCACGCAGGATGAGACTGAACGAGTGTGGCAGAGAATAATAAAGAGTAGTTCACTTTAAAAAAAAACTGCTGATAATTTCCTCACCCCCATGTCATCCAAGATGTCCATGTCATTCTTTCTTTGGTTGAAAATAAATGAAGGTTTTTGATGAAAACTTTCCAGGATTTTTCTCCATATAATGCACTTTACTGGTAACCAAACTGTTCAAGGTCCAAAAGACAGTTTCAGTGCAAACTGCAAACTGTTCAAAGGGCTTTAAACGATTCCAGACGATGAATAAGGGTCTTATCAAGCGAAACGATCACTCATTTATTAAATAAATAACATAGTTTAAGTTTTATAAGCTCAAATGCTCACCTTGCTCTGGTCTGTGATGTGTGTTCATGACTCTAATGTTTGAACTCGTTTATCAAAATGAACGAATCTTTTTTCATGTCATTTGGTTCATTCAACAAACAAAATGAATGAATTGACTTGGAAAAAGATTCGTTCATTTTTACGAAGAATGAGTTTGAACTGGAGAGTCATGAACGTACATTAAAAATGAAGAAATTAAGGTTTTTGATGAAAATATTCCAGGATTTTTCTGCATATAATGGACTTCATTGGGTGCCAGAACTCAGTGCTGGGCGGTTTGACCAAATATTGATATCACGTTTTTTTCAAAATCATAACGGTTTTTCGGTTCGGTTCGTTTTTTTATTATTTTTTATGCATAGTCAGGTGTTCAATGCATTTTCTACTGGTTAAGAGAGGAATTACTGCAGTAAATTGACTTAGGATGGTCTATTTTACTGTCATTAGTGAATATTGTAGAATAATTCCACACTAGTAATACAGGTTTGCATGGCCCCAGAAAATTATGCTGTTTACAAATAAGAGCCATTCATGATTCTAATGAAGTGAGGAATCAAAATGCAAAGACAACTGCAGTCAAAATACAGAACTTTTATTTTAAACAACACAATTAGAACAACTTGGAATACTTTTGCTAGTTCAAGTACAAATCCAGGAACATTACGTGCATTCAAGTAAATATAAAAGGAAATCTTGTCTTGCATTGCTTTTGAGGTCTATTAAAAAAATTAAAACCAAATTATGCAGCTTGCATTAGTTATTCCTTCAAAAGTATTGCTTCGAAACCAGAACAAACATAAAATAAATATAAAGTGCTAACTTACTTGGCACACAGGATTATCCTGTATAATGGAAACAATATTTGGCTCGACTTTTCTTTAGCTTTCCCTGTGTTACATGCTGATGTGGAGAGGGCGCTAAATCCGCGGCTGAATCGTGATTAATACATTCTTGATATTCCAAGACATGTTTGCGGCTAAGGCGCTGGAGCAATTTGCTTGTGTTGCCGGGTCATTCTCCCCAGCGGAGAATTTTAGCCGGACAGCACTTACATAATGGTTGTTTGTTCGACGTCGGATTTTTGGAAAACAAAAAACCTCCAAACAACAGACCCGGCTCCTCTTTTTGGCACAAGTTCTTCTTCGGTGTCATCACTGTCATGTTGTACTAATTCTTCAGCATCCATCGTCCATGTAACGTAACAGAGCGCTGCTGTTTGTTTACCCTCGTCGGTGCTCAGTAGTGCAACGGGTAAAGGGTCCGTCTGAAACAGTGTCGCGCACTGCCACTCTATGGTCGCGCAGCGTAACGGTCGTTCCGAACGTTGTGTAATTAAATACACCGGTATGGCGGTTTATTCAAAATCAAAATCGTGACGAAAATATAAACCGGTTTTCGGTTTGAACCGGTCTACCGCCCAGCACTATGCCAAACGGTTCAAGGTCCAAATGAAGGTCCTGTTCAAAGGGCTTTAAACTATTCCAGACAATGAATAAGGGTCTTATCTAGCGAAACGATCGCTCATTTCAAACATAATTAACAAAGTTTAAGTTTTATAAGCATGAATGCTTGTCTTGCTCTGTTCTGTGATGCACGTTCATGACTCTCCCTGTTCGAACTCGTTCATCAAGACGAACAAATCTTTTTCGAGTCATTTGGTTCATTCAACTAATGATCTGAGTGAAGTCCATTTTAATGGAGACAAATCCTGGAATGTTTTCATCAAAAATCTTAATTTCTTTTCGGACTGAAGAAAGACAGACATGGACATCTTGGATGACATGGGGGTGAGTAAATTATCAGCAAAAGTTTTTTTAAAAGTGAAAGTCCTTTAAGCAGAGCATATGCCATATTTTAGGCTAATGTTTTGGAAAAAAGACACTTGATTACATTTTGATTCATTTCTTGTCAGCCTCTTGCAGGTTCATTGGTGCTTAGATACTTTCCATTTGTTTTGAATGCTAACTTGGCTTGGCTGCTGGAATTTGCTCAGGTTATTTATTTGTATTCTAGTTTTAAAACTTCAGTTCACCATTGTAAAAAGCTGTAACCAGCTCTCTCCTTTGCATTAGGCTAAATGATCCGTACACATATCTAAGCCACGGTTTGGTTAGAGACGATGCCTGGACAAGTTGAACTTGTGTCCAGATCATCAGCCAGATTTGTGTTATCTCTTGTGTTATTCTCCTGTGACCACCACATGCTTCCGATGGGATGCTTTCATTTTTATCTGACAGTTTTAGAGATGGTAAATGTAAAATCCATCATAACTGATGTCATGGTTTGATTTACAAAGTCTAGAGGAGAAATACATGAATTCATTCATGATGTAATGCTGTTGTTGGGGTTGTGTAGTTTATTCTAGTAACTTTTATATATATATAAACAGTTTTATATATAGAATATTGATAGTTTTTCTATGCAATTTTTTGCATAGTAAAACAAAATCTGTAGTAGTTTGCTTCTTTCGCCAAATAATTTAGTCTGATATAAACAAGTTCAGTGTTTTGTTCTTCCCTCATATTTAAAATATTTAAAACACTATAGTATTTTCCTCATATTTTCATGGTTTGCCAAACTTGTAGGGTCATTAAGAACAAATATCCCATCCCAGACATCACTTTTGGCCTCTATTGTATAAAATATTTCCTTACTTGAAATGAAATCCAGCATTAGAATATATTGTGTAATGTCTAATACACTGTTAAATTAGAAAAAGTTGGCATTGATTAGGGATATCGGCCACGCATATCGTTATTAGCCGATATATGTTCATTTTTTATGTCATCGATAGTTTAAAGCTGATAAATAATGGATTTCTTTCCTTCAGCTGAGACACTTTAGCACACTGTTCACTAGAGCCAGACCGATATAGGATTTTGAAGGCCGATACCGATACAAATATTTGTTGGTTTTAAAATCCGATATATATATCGGCCGATATTATTATTTTTATTTCAGAAACGCGCAACAAAATATTAACAGATTTCCCTACCATTAGTTAGTTGTTTATGAGTTTTAACTAAAATAATATGATAATGCATTTTAAAAAGAAACTTGTTTCACAACAGAACAGAGGAACATCAAAATATATTAAAGTTCTGATATATAAATAATAATTAATCCCTACATTGCCTTATAGTTATATAATCTACCTTATAATTACAATGTCAGCTTGCTTATCCCTTTACCTGCACTTTTTGACAACACTCATGACATGGTTGAAGCGTGATTCGTCCATTTTTATTTTATTTTTGAAATATTCATTTATCGGCCATTATAACTGCCGATACCGATATTTTAGAAAATGCCTAATATCGGCCGATAATATCGGCCTGCCGATATATCGGTCTGGCTCTACTGTTCACCATGATGGTTTTAAATCACTTGAAATATAATTGAAATTACTTAAAAAAGGACAATATGTCATATTGGCTACATACAATGATTATAAAAACATTATAACTGCTTGGAACATGTCTTTTAATGGTGAGACTTTTGTTTTTGTATTCAGGCTCTCAAAAACGATACACATTTATATTTATCAGTTATCGGCTTTCAAATATGAAAAATTGTCGGTTACTCAGTATAGGCCAAAATTTTCCCTAGCATTGATATTGTATGCTTCCAATATCTGCCTTTATCAGGTGATTACATTTTTTTATACTTTACGCATATTCATATGGTCACTGTTCAAATAAATGTATTGCAAATTGAGTCTGGTTTACATGCACAACCTTGTTGAAGCAAAATATGATCAGTTGATCTAGATTTGCTCACTTTCCAACACTTTCTGCAAATGTCTAGACATTATGACATCAAAACACCTTTCTTGCATTTTCCGTTCATTGATGTGCATGTTAACCCTCAAAACAGTTTTTATAAGTGGCCATTGTTTGGCCAGTTAAGAGCATTTCTTTATACTTTTAAATGCATGATGTGACTAGTAATGTGCTGATCTGAAAGAGGGCTGAAGACTTGAAGGCAAATGTAGGAATGTGTAAGTCACAGATGCCGTTCAGGCCCAACTGTTTGAAAGAAAAGGCTGACTCGGTGGACGGTGACTAACAACTACCCTCTGGTATTTGAAGAAGTCCCCTGTATAGTGAGTTCCCCCTGACAGCTGGTTTAAATTGACAACCCAGGCGGTTTTATGTGACTATCCTGTCACACAACCCCAACATCTTCTGCTTTTCCAGTGTTCTAGCTTTCATACCGTACGTTTATTTATGCAGGTTGGGTTTGCTGTCAGGTATAACCGGTCTCATATTTTGGGATTAGGTTTGTAATAACTTTGGGAGGTTTCTCGTATTCAAAGGTTGAATCCTCCTTATCACAACCAAGCTTTTTCTTTAGATTTTGTCCTAATTTGTATTTGTAATATGGCAAGTCAACACTTGTTTAGTCTCCGTGGTTTGCACGACCAGTATGCCTTTTATGGTATAATCTTGTTGTCTGTTATGAACGGATTGGGTTTAGGACCAGACTTGTTCCTCCATTGTTATTGGCTTTCTCACCTAAAAACAAGGGCTAAAGCATAAACGCTTTTTTATGGTTTTAAAATTCATTGAACTTTAATAACTAGGGCTGTAATCAACCAAAGAAATCCTTAGTCGACCAAGGTCTTGTCCTGCGCGACGATTAGTCGACTAAAAAAAAAACAAAAAAAAAACGGATGTTTTGATTGAACATTTTTTAAACAATTGTCATAGAGCATTTATAAAACAACAACGAAAAAACATCGAAAATAAATAAAACTATAATAATAATACAATTCTTTGAAATTGAAAATTAAGTGATTTGTTTAACTGCAAGTGAGGAGCTCTGTCCTTGGTCTATAGTGACGGTCACAATTGCGCACCTGATCACACCACACGCTACAAAATAATATAACTGCTATCTGCCACATAATGAAAAATCCTAACAAAAGCTCTCGTTTATACAGGCTGTATTCTTCTTTACTTACAAAGCTATGGGTTAACTTTTGTCCAGCCGATCTGTTAGGCGTCTTAAAACAACAGACAAAATAGCCTAAAAAACTATCTGAAATCTAGGCTGTGTTGTAAGATAGCATATAAGTTTAATTTCGTTTTGTTACATTATTTAGACTACTTTCAAATGAGTCAAGTGTACAGATAAAAACCTATTAAGAAAACAATCTATTGAGTCAGTATGATAAAGCCGTTAAAAGAGCTGCTCACGTCTTTTGCGCGCTCAAGTTCGATTTCAAATAGGCACGCGATGTGCGCGCTCATAATGGAGCAACGCGGTCGCCACCGTCGCCTACCTCCACAAACATGTAGCCAGACAAAAGATTTAGATTTCTTGGACATTCTGTCGACTAAAGTAGCGTGAACTGAATGAATACAGCAAAACTACCTACCGGTACATCCCTTACTGAGCGCGATCAGCAGCGCAGCCAGTAGGTGCGGTTCCCGAGTGTGTTATGTGTGTGCGCTAAACTGTGGCGCAGTTACAAGAAATAGCCTAAAAGCATTTAAAGTTGGGGATAAAACATAGGCTAATTATATTTAGAATACAGTAATAAATAACTGCTTTATAAAGGAATAAATATCAGGGAGTAAATCATTGAAAATGTATTTCTATTGGCAAAAAAAAAAAAAAAATGCGACTGGTCGACCAATAAGAATTTCAGTCGACCAAGACGGCATTGAACTGATTAGTCGACTAAACGACTAAAGTTGACAGCCCTATTAATAACATAATCTTCAGAATACCAGACTATCTTGTCCTTGCAGATCATGTTGTTTTTATCCTTTTTGACATAATGTAATATTATGTTTTTTGTGTATTTGAGATTATTAATATAAATAGATTTAATTTGAGATTATTAATAAACCCGTAAGACTTTTGTTTATCTTCAGAACACAAATGAAGATCTTTTTAAGGAAATCTGAGCAATTTCTGTCCTTCCATTGTCAGTCGGGATGCACCGAAATGAAAATTCTTGGCCGAAACCAAAAACCGAAAAGAGGAAATCAAGGCTGAAAACCGAAACACCAAAAGAAATTATGCCAATTATTAGTATAATTGCATTCATGGCTATGACTGTGTACAAACTTGACTAAAATCAAGGCATTGCAAGTACAGGGCTCCAGACTAACTTTTTGCCTTGGTTGCACTGGTGCGCCTAACTTTTTTATTTAGGTGCACCAGCACAAAATTTAGGTGCACTGACTGCACTCAAATTTTGTCTCGTCTCGCGTCACCTTTAACGCCACAATTTCAAGATCACCTTTTTATCACGCTCCATATATTCATATATATTATGTAAATGCTTTTAAAAAGAATAAGATGTTGTTGGTTTTTTTTGAAGCACAATTATACTGTATATAAAAATATAAATCTTAAAAAAAATGTTTTCTGTGTTTTTACATTGTTCAAGTTAGGGCAGGGTATCAACACCAATTTCACAATTTGATTCAATATTGATTATTTTGGATATCAGGTACAATACATGGCAAATTTTCTCAAGGAAAACAAATCTCAACTAATGCTGTAAACTGGGAGTCAGTTGTAGCCCACTATGCTTCATTAGCCTACCCTACTATAATGTTGAAGGTAAAATTTACCTGATTTGTACACAAACACTTAAATTACACTTGCCAGATTTTGTCAAACAACATGCATTCAATATTGAAAAACATTAAAAATTATAATGAATATGTGCATGTATTTGGCAAAATGCTGCTCTAGAGTAATTTTTTCTAGCTGGCTAACGAGTTTATGGTCATGTGTTTTGTCTGAGGTAAATGTGTTGTTTCATTACATTGTTTACACGCTTTTTACTGACGTCTTTCCACGGTTGAATCACAAATTGAGCGATTATATGTGAAAGATACGGATTTCGCTAAGTTGTACTCTATCTTTTAACACACTTTCAGATGCTCGTTCATGTTTATTTCGCGCTGTAACTGGTATTATTAAGGCGGAAGAGAAGCTCACGTGTGCTCCACGCTGCTGCTTCTCTTGAGCTGAAGCCAGAGCGTTCTCACGCCACAGCGTCAATACACTATTTATGTTTTTGAGTTTCGTAAGAAAATGGACCTAATTTAAAATCTGAGACTTTGTTTCATATCAATAGTAACAAAGCACAAAGATTATTGCGATTTATTGGATGAGATGCACGCTAGAATCTTCCATTCATTCATCAACTGAAAACAGCGTAGCCCAACGGGTTCAGTAAAATGAGAATTAGTTTTTGAATATGAGAATATATTTTACCTAGTCCTAAAAAGTAGCAAACATTTTTAAAAGTTTCTTCGTCGTCTGTTTCTTCTGCTGCCGATTGCTGTTACTGATTCTCTGGTGTTCAGGTCGAAATTTATTTCGTATCACACAGCACGGAGCATTTTAACATACGTGCAAGGAGAACAAAAGACTCTTTTGGGGAGAGTTAGCGGATGCGATCATGCGAGAACGTTAGGTGCACTGGTGCGACCTAGGAAAAATTTTGGTCGCACCCTTACAAATTTTGGTTGCATGTGCGACCAAATTGGTCAGCATTCTAGAGCCCTGAATTGCATAAATTTAATATAAAATTTTCAAACAATAAATCAATTACAAACTATGCAAGTATTTATTTAGTGCAATGCACAGTATAAAATAAAATTCAAACTAATGTTTAACGTGACCCCACTCATGTGTTCATCAAATAATAATCTACTGGCCTGCAGAAAGGTTTTACAATTAAATGTTCTCTCATAAAAACAAAGCCGAAGCGCGAACTTCTCATCACACCAGCACCCAGTTTGCACGTCTGAATTAGTTGCTTACATTTAAAAAAATTAGCATACAACAGCATAAAAAGCCTTTTTAATGAACAAAGGTCCATGTTTAATACAAATGGACACGAAACTTAATGAAATATGTTTAGTGAAATTCGAAAATATTTAAAAGAGCATTAATTTAGTTGTATACATACAACTAAATATACATTTAGTTAATATGTATACTTCCCATATACATATTTTTTTGTCACAAGTAATAATCTCAGGGTTTACTGGGTTTTGGGATTATTTTTGTATTGGTGGTGGAATACTAAAAAATAAACATTGTCATGTGTTTATCTTTCTTCTTCTCACCGATTTCTAATGGTAAGAGGACAGTACCTTGCGTCGTCCCCTTTCGTTTTAAGGAATAGTACAACGGCAAGCGGGGTGCGCGCTGTCTGTGGAGACTCGCGCTGTCTGAGGAGACTTGCGCGCTGCGGATGCACGGAAGTATAAACAAGGCTTCCGTCTCCTCGGAGTTCAGGTACACTGAAATACGTCCACACCACAGACATTTTGCTTCAGACAAGCACGTGCAGGTCATGGTTTCTGTTTGCGTTATCACATTATTTCGGCCGCATTGTTTCGGCGATAAAAGTCTTTCGGTCGAAAACCGAAAACGCACTTTTGGGCCATATTCGGCCGAACATTTCGATGGCCGAATATTCGGTGCATCCCTAATGGACAGCTACACAACTACCACTTTGACACTTCAAAAAGTTCATAAAGAGATTTAAAAACGAATCCGTATAAATTCGATTTATGAGCGGTTTAGTCCAACATTTTCTAAAGAGACACGTCGTACACTTTATAGGATGAACAGATTGAATTTAGGCTTTTATTCACATATAAACATTGATCAACAAACATAAAGATTGGACATGGATTAATTTTACGATCTCTTTATGAATGTTTTGACGTGTCAAAGTGGTAGTTGCGTAGCTGTTAATGGAGGGACAGAAAGCTCTCACATTTCATCAAAAAGATATTCATTTGTGTTGTGAAGATGAACGAAAGTCTCACGGCCTTGGAATGACATGAGGGTGAGTAAATGATGAGTTTTAATTTTTGTGTGAGCTAAGTCTTATTATTTTAAGGCTGTGTTACACATTATATCACCATTTACAGGTTCTTTTGATTTGAAAAATTGGTCTGAAATTAATAGTTTTTTAGTGTATAAAATGTGACATTATTAAACGAAAGATGACAATTTAATTTGCGCCCTGTGTTTGTATTATGCAGACATTTCACGGTGAAAATGCTCTTGATGTTGGAGTCGAGTTGAGCAGAGCAGGTTTGAACACGGCACACACTCACAAGTTTATCTGCGAGTCTCTCTGCAGTCTGGCTTTCAGCGCTTCTTTCCCTCTATGGAAAGCATGTTTTAATGATCCTGCCAGTGTCTTTGCCTTTATATGGTCTCCTGAATGCGGGTATTGCTGGAGATTAGATACCATAGTTCATTTGATTTGCAGCTCTGTGTCCCCTTACACTGGAGACTGTGACAGTGATATACACAATGAGCTTTCTGCATTCAGATCTTTAATGAACACCGCCCTGAGTGTGCTGCAGTTGTTTTAGACACTTTGAAAACAGTGTAGGTTTTTCTAAGGAAGGCTTGACCTTTAAACTGTCCTTCATGAATAGACTTTATACACTTTCCCTGGTTGATGTATTAGAGACCATGATGGCAGTTCCAGGTGGTCTGTTTTCCATCTGTTTCTAATTCCCTGTAAAAGGATGCCTGACACTGTGGTAACATTTGATATTCACAGCATTGTTTATATGGAATCTCACTACATATCCTACAAAGCTATTTGTGTAGATTTCATTTCTGTGTAGATTTCATATCAACAAATCGGTTGCCTGACATTTTGGCTAATGGATCTCACCCTTTGCAGCTTGAAATGTTTGGCCTTGTTTGCCCGAGGTGTGTTCACTGTGTGAAGCAAGAAGTGATAGGCTATGTCCCATAACTTCCATGCTAAGTAATTGTGTGTTGATAGACCAATATAATGCTTTATATATTCAGTAGGGGTGTGACGAGATCTTGCAATATTGTAATTCAAGCCTGACCGATATATTGCGGGCCGATAATATTGGCCGATATTAGGCATTTTCCTAACTATCGAGTATCGACATTTTATATTGGCCGATAAATAATTTTTTATTTATGCTGGTGTGGTGATTCAGGCTGCAACGACTCGTCAACAAAAATCGATAATAGAAATAGTCGACAGAGAATTTCATTGTCGACGTCGTCGCCAAACATGTTTTTTTCCGACCGAGGCATCTCTCTTCATTACAACCTCTGCCGAGCACATGCGCATTAACTTCTCTGCTGAGCAATAACATACAGAAATGGCGGATGTCCAACTAGGGTTGTGCCGAATAGACGATAGTATCGTGTATCTGACGATTGTCTGAGATATCGCCGATGGCAGATGCCTTGGCGATATCAATACGATAATTAGCTCGTTTTACCATTAATGTATTAAATTATTTGGCCTATTATTATTATTATAAAGCTAGTATTGTTATTAAATTATTATAAGGAACTACAATTAATTTGCCTTGCCTAAATTCATAACGTGAATGAACATAATTCATCACCACGTGTTATAACACTTGAGACAACACCGACACGCGCTTATGAGGAGAATGTTTTTAAAACAGACTAAAAAACTACATCCCACATTAAAATTTAATTGCAAGGTGATCCATTCACAAATTATGAAGAGTGCTTGTTTTAACAGACCGATCATTCTTAAATAGAATCCAAGATGAAAGCGGCATCGTTGTTCGTCAATATTTTTGTTTCCATATAGCACATTAAAACTAACACTAACACTAAAAACAATACAATTACTAAATATTATTAATAATAGTGGTGCACGATATATCGACCGCGATATAACATCGGCCGATTTGGTAAATTTTTTTATACATCGGTCTCGTTCCGATGTCAGAATCAGGCCGATGTGAACAGGCCGATGATCATTCCTGTGTATTTGACGTGCGTGTAGATTTAAGTGTGGGGGTTGGGATGTGCGCAAGTCCGTTTAAAACGTCAAGCGCCTGAAGACTGTAACTGGCGCACTGTTTTCTGTCGGCCTAATGCGTATTTTGTCCCGCCAAAGCCATATTTGACCGATCAGCGATATAGATGAGTGACTGCTTCGCTTGTTTAACTGAGTGAAAGCACCGGTCACGCGCGTCGTATTCAAACTGTCTCTGTGTACATTTATTAACATTCTATTAATATTAGTTTAATTTAATATTATAATATATTAAATATATATTTAATATTATTTAATATTAGATTTATTCCATGACAAAACCACCCCAGCCCAATCATTCTAGAATGATTCATTCTTTCCAAATAGAGATATTCAAGTAATCTGGTGAAATTGTTTTTATCACAAATCACAATATATATCACAGAAAAATAAAATATCACAAAATGTAATTTTTTACCAATTTCGTGCAGCCCTAATCCTCGCTATGTGTTTTCTATACAGAGATATCAACATAGGTAAATATCGGTATCGGCAATAACAGCAATATTAATATTCGATTATCGGCATCGGCCACAAATTTTCACATCGGTGCATCACTAATTAATAATAATAATATCACGAAAATAGTATTATAGGTACCGTTATCATCGTCGTATCTGAGAGAAGCGGCGTTAATGCAGATGCCGAAAGCAGTCCGTTTTTACTTTCACTTTCAGGGAATGAGCGCGTTTACATGCATGTTCTTAACCCGTTTATGTTGAATATAGCCTACTGACAATGCATGTGGTCATGTAAACGCATCAACCCGTTTTCCTTTATCAGAGTCAAGTCATAAGTATATAAACCGATTCGACTCCGCTAGATGTTTGCCCTTTGCTCTAATTTCTCCCGGCATAAAAACACATTAACCCGCGTACTTTGTGCTTACCAAGTGCGCATGTGAAGTGCATCCAAACAGACAGAGCACTGGTAGGAGAACCTATATTGCAAACTTCGAATCTTTCTGACCCAATAAATTATTTAACCGCGTTTTCATCTCGTGCAGAAAGTGAAAATGCTGCATGTAACGGCATGAGGATAGGCTATGTGTCCGTAAATTTCCCGTTGACATGTTGAAATACAAAAATGATTATGATCTTTTTTTACCTCACTATACCAGTAAATAACCTGATCCTATTAATAAACACTCCACCTTTGCTAGAAAAATAGAAAAGAAGATGCTTGTATATAAAACAAAGTAATAAAACAAGCAAATTAATGAGTAATTAATCAAGTTAATAATCAAATAAGTAAGCCCCGCCCCCTCACGATAATATCATGTATCGCCGATACTCACAGGCTGACGATCAGGACGATATGGAAATGGAGCATATCGCCCAACACTATGTCCAACGCTGCAGCTGCACATACCAAAACATCTAAAGTTTGAGAGAATTTTAGCCTGGATACGGTGAATAAAAAGATTACCTGCATGGTTTGCAAAGCAGTCCTTGCGTATCATGGCAGCACCTCGGTGATCCACAAACATTTAAGAGAAAGTACGTCGGACAGTTGAATGAAACGCAGTTTGACTCGCCAAAACTCGTATTTTCCGCGCTATAAACGGAACGCACTTAAAAGCTGGAGCGCCTTATATATGGATCAAATTAGTTAACAACGCTCTGCGTAGTTAACTAAGCATATCAGCTCGCGCTCGTGTCCATCTATGCCTGCTTTGTCACACCACACGCACACGGCCAGTTCGACCTTGTATAAATCAGGTTATATGTGTCTCCCGCTCATGAGCGCTCATTTAACATACACACGAACAGACACTGTCCCCGGCGCTGCTCTCGCGTCACAGAATGTAATATAAAGTGCTCCCCGTTCACAGTAACCGGGTCGTCTCATTCAAAACAGCCAGCCGTTGCTGTCAGCGAGCCACTGCAAACCATGCAGGTAATCTTTTTATTCACCGTATCCAGGCTATAATGCATTTTTCATTGAAGTACCCCCTTCTTTCTTGTGTTTACTATCATTTTCCACAGAATTAAAGCCATCATGCTAAATTTTAGAAAAATTTAATAATTATCCGATTAGTCGACTAATCGCTTCAATAGTCGGTGACTAGTGGACTATTAAAATAGTTGTTAGTTGCAGCCCTAGTGGTGATTCATGTAAGGGTGGCGATGCCAATAAAGCGCATAATAGCTGTCACAAAGAACTGGCAAAAGTAGTTAATGAGAATACATCAAATATAGCAAGGAGACATTTTAATTGACAAGTGTTACAAGTGTAATAAACAAGTGTTTTCAGTCAGTGTCGCTGCAAAGTTGACGGCGCTGACTCGTGATCTCAGACAAATGCACATTTCATACGGATTACAGCAGAGAAGGCTGTCTTTCCTTTTAAATTGTTCTGTTTAAAAGTAGACATTTCAATATAGATATATTTATCAGGTCTATACGCTGAGTTTCGAGTTTATCGAATTGCAGTTTACTCAAGACGAGTTGCAGTTTACGCTTCTACCATCAAAAGTTTGTACTATAATACACATACATATTGCTACTGTATTATAATATACACATTAATAATATCGGCTGATATATCAGTATCTGGCTTTTTTTATCGGTGATAATCAGTGATATGATAATTAAAAAATATATGCGCTGTTATGTACTCAGCAGCTCGGTTAACAAACTCTATTTCTGCAAATGCTGTAAGTTTGGGTTGCTTATAACGCTTATCTTTGAACGTATCACGTCGCTATTTCCGCAGATTTGTTACGCAAGTCATTTATAAA
The DNA here is from genome assembly GCA_030378365.1 of Hybognathus amarus. NCBI lineage: Eukaryota > Metazoa > Chordata > Actinopteri > Cypriniformes > Leuciscidae > Hybognathus > Hybognathus amarus. The sequence goes on along the minus strand of JAQIUQ010003632.1, from coordinate 142,067 downwards.
CCTACTCCAATACTGGAGAATGCATCATCAATACATTTTTAAATATGTAAATTGTTGTTCAGGGCGATTTCAAAATAAAAGTTTAAACCCTCGCTCTGACGTTTGCACGTTTTAATGTCCACATGTTCTATTTCTATCGATTAAAGAAGAAGTGGCCAATTATTAAAGATCAAGTGGACATTTGAATTTAATGCTGTTTGGCCAATATTAAACAAGGATTTAATCATGATGTAAAGCAGGGGTTCCCGATTCCAGTCCTTGCGCCTCCCCGCTCTGCACAGTTTTGATGTCTATCTTATCTAACACACCTGGTTCATATTATCAGCTCCTTAGAAGTGCGCCAATAACGACGCATGCGCAATAACTGAACTGAAGTAGTTGAAGGAGATTGCAATTCTCACGCATGCGTCGTGGAAATCTCTTGAACTCTCGTCTCAGGCCTACAAGGAAGAAAAGGAATAGTCGAATAAAGTCGTTATTTTTGTTTATTTTTTCGCACAAAAAGTATTCTCGTTGCTTGATAAACGTATACTTCAGCCACTGTTGTCACATGGAATTTTTAAACGTTTTCTTCATTGATTTTCTGGGCCATCAAGTTTTAATCCCTTAGGCAGCCTATGGAGAAGTGATCCACCTCTCAAATTTAATCAAAAATATCTTCATTTGTGTTCCGAAGATGAACGAAGGTCTTACGGGGTTGGCACAGCATGGGAGTGAGTAATTAATGACTTAATTTTCATTTTTGGGTGAACTAACCCTTAAACTTAGGAAGGTCAAAAAAGGAAATTGGTTGCTTTTTAATGGAGAGATCTTTATTGACATGTCTAATGTTTTATCGATCATTTATTGCGGAAAGAAATGGTTGCGAAACCTGGCCAGGTGTGGCTTGCAAACCAATGCTGAATTAGAGCAACAAACAATGAGGAACTAGACATTGTTATTGTCATTTAGTTTCTTTTTCTATTATAATTTACTCTAGTCACAGTGAAATCTCATTGATCCAAATCCATATTTAACTTCAAACACATTCTGAATGGCTGTTTTTTTGCCTTATTGTAGAGCTTTTTCACTTTAATTGTCACTAGTAATTAGTTGCATTGCAATTAGGGTGTGATGTTAAATGACTTGCTCAAATGCATGATGGTGATAATTAATTGATCAGCCCTTGTGAGGTTAAACCAACAACCAACCCAGATTTTTTACCCCTGTATTTTTTACCACTATAGGCTTTGTCATTTTTGCTGTAAATTAGTTATGTCTTAGAATCTCTTGCTGTTTGTCATTACATAAATTATGCACTCTAGCGAAAGGTATGACTGTAAATACACATCCTAGTCAGGTGATTTCATCAGGGACGTGGAATCTGGATTTGCGTGTTTGACGAGAGTTCAGATTTACCATATTTTCTTATCTTATTGCCATTTCCATAGAAGTGACCTGACCATTTTACAGAAGCTCACGTGTAAAAACAATCCTCATTGGTTCTTTCGGAAGCTCAACAAGACCCACCCATTTTAAGACCAATAATATTGGACCCTCTCACTTTTACCATCTCTTATTCACCAGTTACATCACTTAACCACCCCGAATTGGCGCTAATTCCCAAGTAAAAGTAAAATGCGCACAGGAATTCATCACGGCGCGTGTCCACTGGTGTGCAACAGAGTGTTTGTATGGAAGCTCAACTTCCATAAAACCATGAAGCCATGAAGAAGATGAAACCATGAAGAAGGCATATTTGATGTAGCCTAGGGGTGTGCGATTATGACGATTTTTAATCGTGGACGATTAAAATGTCTCCACGATCTGATTTTGAAGAAATATCGTAGTATTGTGTTACAGTGCATACTATCAGTTCAGTTCTGGCGCCTCAAAGCGACGTAGCCTACACATCACACGTTAATGAATAGGTAACAGTTACGGGACACTGCATTCACAAAAGTTCATTATTTGCATAAGCCTTGCCGGTTAAACATTTAATTCATGTGCTGATGACGTGCGCTTTCCCTAGCGCATTCCCCCGACGCTCACAGGCACTAGAAGCCTGTCAAACAGTGCTGGACTACTGGACTAAGTTATCTTTCGAGTCTTATTTAGCTAATACTTTTAAATACACACAATGTTTACATAAACAGGCTATGTCTAAAGTGAAAGCAAACATTTGAGAGAATATCTGGTGTAATATCCATCTATATTAAACGCGTCGCGTGCTGGTCTAAAAGCGACAGGAATAAATAGTACTGCCACTTATCCTTAAAGGGATAGTTCAAAAAAAAAAATCTGTCATTTACTCACTCTAATGTTGTTCCAAACCTGTATTAATTTCTTTCTTGTTCTGAACACAAAAGACGATTTTTTTTTAATGTGGGTAACCAAACAGTTGCTTGGTCCCCATTAACTTCCAGTTGAGAACCTATAAAAAACTATAGCGGGACCAGCAACTGTTCAGTTACCCACAATATTCAAAATAACTTTTATTTTCAACAGAAGAAAGAAACTTATTCGGGTTTAAAACATTTTGAGAGAGTAAATTAAGACCATTTTCATTTTTGAGGGAACTATCCCTTTAGTGTTAATAAAACAAACAAAAATACACAAGGAGAAAATCACTCACTGACTGAGAACTTTAATAGTAGCTTTAATAAGAATCAATAATTTATTCAGTAAAGTCTATGTAGTGTTTTAATTTAATATTTGTTCATTTAATTACTTTCTTCAATGCTAATGCTAAATACACCTACTGCATCTGAAAAAATAAAGCACTATTTATTTAATTTGAATATTAATTTGTGTAATGTTGATCTTGTCTTATTTTTTTAATAACAAAGAAAATAATGACAAAGATTTTTATCTTCGCCACTGGCCTAAATGTTTGCGTTTCTTTTTTCTTTTGTTACCTAAGGCTTTGTTTTTAACATAGGGACATTAGTTTGGCTGTAATGAACAGCCACGTGCAAAATATTAAAACCAACTTGAAAAAGAATCGTGATAAAAAATCGTGATCGTGATTTTCCTAAAAAAATCGTGATATGATATATTTGCCATATCGCCCACCCCTAATGTAGCCTATTTAATCTAGAATTGTGTGGCTTTTTTGTATGCTTAGTTTTTTGTGTAAAACATCCAGTACCCTATAATTCGTTTTTTTTTTTTGTGCAATAAAATCTTTACTATGGAAGCTTGTTTCCGACCATAGAATGAAAAATATAAAAGGTAATTGCGACTTTTTATCTCACAATTCTGACTTTTTTTTTCTCATAATCGCGAGTTACTTCTCAGAATTGCTATATGGAAAGTCAGAATTGCAAGACATTAAGTCAGAATTGTGTGATATATAGTTCGCAATTGCGAGAGATAAAGTCAAAATTACGTGATATAAAGTCTGCAATTGCGAGATATAAATTCAGAATTGCGTGATATAAAGTCAGAATTACGTGATATAAAGTCAGAATTGCGAGATATTAAGTCGCAATTCTAGAAAAAGACTGAAGTGTGACTTTTTATCTCACAATTCTGACTTTTTTTCTCACAATTGTGAGTTTACATACTCACAATTCTGACTTTATAACACATAATTGCGAGTTTTATGTCGAAATTATAACAACTTTTCTCAGAATTGTGAGATATAAACTCGCAATTGCGACTTATCAGGCCAATTCGAACGGGAAAAAAAGACTAACTTTTTCCCCATCAGAATAATTTAAATCTCACAATTCTGACTTTATATCATGCATTTCTGACTTTATAACACGCAATTGCGACTTTATATGTAGCAATTCTGACTTTTTTATCTCACAATTCTGACTTTTTTCTCACAATTGCGAGTTTATATCTCGCAATTCTGACTTTATTTCTCAGAATTCGAAATAAAAAGTCAGAATTGCGATGATAAAAAGTCACAATTGCGAGTTATAAAGTCAGAATTGCAGATATAAAGTCAGAATTGCGTGATATAAAGTCGCAATTGCGTGTTATAAAGTCAGAATTGCGAGATATAAAGTCAGAAATGCATGATATAAAGTCAGAATTGCGTGATATGAAGTCAGAATTTAGAGATATAAAGTCAGAATTGGGTGATATAAAGTCAGAATTGCGAGATATAAAGTCAGAATTGGGTGATATAAAGTCAGAATTGCGAGATATAAAGTCAGAATTGGGTGATATAAAGTCGCAATTCTGAGAAAAGACTGAAGCACGACTTTTTATCTCACAATTCTGACTTTTTTCTCACAATTGTGAGTTTACATCTCACAATTCTGACTTTATAACAAATAATTGCGAGTTTATATGTCTAAATTCTAACATCTTTTCTCAGAATTGTGAGATATAAACTCGCAATTGTGACTTATCAGGCCAATTCTAAGGGAAAAAAAGACTAACTTTTCCCCCTCAGAATAGTTTAAATCTCACAATTCTGACTTTATAACTCTCAATTCTGACTTTATGTCTCGCAATTCTGACTGTACATCTCGTAACTGCGACTTTATATCACGCAATTCTCACTTTATATCTTGCAATTCTGACTTTATATCTCGCAATTCTGACTTTACAACTCGCAATTGCGACTTTATATCACGGAATTCCGACTTTTTTATCTCGCAATTCTGAGAAATAAAGTCAGAATTGTAGATAAAAAGTCAATTATTTATTTTATTTTTATATTCAATCTAAGTTCTTTACTTTAAATGTGTTGAAATCAACTTTGTTTACATAGCTGGCTATATGGTATAGTGTTATGGCTAATGGTATTGGTTATTTTAAATGTGAATGAGCAATATTTTTCCCTTTTAGGGTGAACTGTTCTTTTATAAAACAGAAATATGCTTTATTCCAGAAGTTACTCTTCAGTATCTTGGAGCTTACTTTGGTTTCAGCTAACTACTACATCCATTTTTTATATATATTGCAGTTAACTGAACAGCACAAGGCTCATTATCTGTCTAAGAGACTGGACTTAATGCAGTCCAAGTGAAAAGATTTCTGTCTTTGTGTCTGATCTCTTGAGCTGGCAGTCTTGAGCTCAATGTGACTTCCATTGACCAGTACAGACTAAGTTCATTCATAAGCTGCGCACAGCATTGGAGCTGTATGGATTGTGTCGGGAGAGGCAACGATAGACAGTGGGAGTGGCGTCAGGCCTCAAAGAGATATCCAAAAAGGGGAATGAAAGTGTCCATTGGCGTAAAAGTGTCCAAAATAAGCAGGATTTGGAGATATGAGTTGGTCCAGGTAAAGGGGAATGAGTCCCGGTGGCCACACTTGCTCCCCTCTTTGGTCCGGGGCTCGATGGGCGGCAGCTTCTCCAGCAGCGCGTCTTCCCAAGATGGCAAGGCAGTCCAGCCATTCTCAGCCTGATGGCAGCAGAGAGGAGTGCATCCCTGCATGAGCATACGGGTCCCATGACTCACAGCTTGGGGGTGCAGAAATCCGTCCCCACTCCCCTCCGGCTCCTTACAGGGGAAGACACTGGTCTGGCGGGGTGGCGATGATGGATAAGGGAGGGAGCGTTACGTCACAGGTCTTCAATAGAAAGAAGTCATTACTTCCCCAATGCAAAGGTGTTTCGGATGGTTGCTAGGGTATTCTGGGATGTTCTGGATGATTGCTACTAGGCGATTGCTTTCTGGTCCAAGTCAAAAAAAGTGCATTTTTACGAAATTGTAGTCATGAATAGACTGGGTTAGTGTTAAGAAAAACAATCAAATTAAGATGAACCAGTGTTAATTTAACACAGTGTAACAGCTCATAATAATTAGGCTTAAATGTATCAAATTCAAAAGTGTTAATTGTCCTTGGCCATTTGAGATTGTGATCACATGCTGCCTTGAGTGCATCCTCCTCACAGCTTTTAATAGAAACCCTTTGCACATCCTCTCAACCATAGTAAATCATATTTTGTGTGCTCCATAAAATCATACAAACGTGATAATTGATTCTCATTGCAGAAGGATACAGCCTTGAAAACAGTAACCATTGTCTAGAATGGTAGTCAATGGGCCCATACTTTTTGGTGATGTGGCATTGCACACAATTACAGTCACAATAACAGGGTTAATGGCAAGTTTTGCTGCCATTTCATGATAGAACACACACTTGGATGCAAAGCTTTCTGCATAAGTTTTAATTGGGTGTTGTCATGGTAAATTAAAATACATTATTGCAAAATAATTAGCTTGTTTTTTTTTGTAGTTTTGATAATGACCAGATGTTTGTGCTATTCTGCTAATTGGCAAATAAATAAGTGGACATGAAATATTGATTGAGTTATGTGACCAGTTAGTGGCCGGTTTTATTTTTGCTCAGTCCCTGCAAGAAAGACTTTACTGTGGTACACCATCAATCTGTCCTTCACACCTGCTCAGAGATGCCTCTGAACTTTTGACTCATGTGAATGTGCTGTAACTGAAACTGCTTCAAATCCCTTCGAGAAGATCGGGTCCTTATGGCACATCATAGTGAAGTGATGGATTTGAACGTCTTCAACAATAACTCCATGCTGTCGTCTCTCTCTCTCCACAGCCAAACCGTTCACCTCTAAAGTGAAACAGATGCGATTGCACAAGGAGGACTTCGAGATACTGAAGGTCATTGGTCAGAGGAGCTTCGGTGAGGTAGGCATCTGTCTTGTGTTGAGATCTGTAGTCCTATACTATCCATAGTATATAGAAGTGGCTCTCAAGTGATGGTTTGTAAAATGGTTTGTAAAAATGTTCTGATACGATTGTTTTTAAAATTATTTTTATTTTTGTGCAACACACAATTTTGGTATTATGTTGGTCAAATGTTTTGGTGTTATGTTGGTTTTTGTCGCATGTAAAACATTTGCGGATTCGATACACCGCTCTACAGTAATTTGAAAGTGATTGCAGTACCAGTTTTGGCCACAATCTTACATACAGCTCCTTTAAATAATAATGTTTTGGAAGTAAATTTAACAATTAAAACAAACATGCTTGTGGTCTAGTCGGGAAGTCATGGACATGGACTCTTACAAGCTGGATCTAATACTGAATCTAGTCAAAAACTGTCAAAGCTATGAAACCATAAACTGGTAGTGAATTGATATCTAACTAAAATAACGATTACAGTCACAAAAGCGTTAATGTTTTTATTTCAATAATGTTATTAAAACAGTATTGTTTAGTATATAGTTTAGAACTTCCCAGTAGTTTCACTAGTGAACTACATACTCTACAGAATGTAGAAGTGTGTGAATTGGGATGCAGCCAATCAGCCATTAAAGCACCAGAGAAGTGGTTATGACCCTTGTTGGCGACATGGTTGTTTCTTGGGCCAGGAATTTTTTCATGACCCAAAGACACGCCAAGATATTTTATGTGCATAAACTAAGCAAAGTACAGTTTGCTACCCCATGAAAAAATGTTTAGCAGCCAAGCTATTTTCACTCTTGCATATTTTATGCTTGGAGTTCCGTTCAGGGACCATGACACGTCACCATCTGCAGAATGAGAGTACACTGAGCAGATGCTGATGGGTGTCATGGTCTCTGAACAGAGGTCTTTGTAGTTGTCAAAGGGTCGTCTCTGTGTTAAGGTTGACCTGTCACCCGACCGCCCCGTGCCGCCCTGATCCTGGTTTCTTAGACACTGACAGGAGCCAGACTGGAGCGCACTGCTAAACTCTCTCATAACATCGCTGGCTCTTCTCTGATCAAGTTGATGATTGACATTAATTTATTCATTTTAGTTGTATCGATTTTAGATTTATCAATTTCGTAGCTGTGACACTGGTGAGCTTGCACTTCTATCTAGTTTGAAGTTTAAAAGGTCAAATTAGTGCTGGGCAGTATACCGGTTCATACCGAAAACCGGTGTATGTTTTTTTATTATGACATTCATTTTTAATATACCGCCATACCGATGTATTTCATTCATTGCGCCACACGATGCTGTTTGAGCGTGAATCTCATGTGCCGAATCTAATGTGCCGCGCGCGATCTCAGATACACGCTGCTCTTAGAATAGGTCTATTTTCTCTGGGCTCGCTGAGAGAATCCTGTATTCAAAACGTGTTCAGTGCAATCGCGAATCTCGTCTTCTTCAGATAACAATCTTAGGTTATAAGAACGTTTTCATAACGTTTCAACGTTTCATTAAGTTATAAAATTAAAAACGTTATTTCTGAATGTTCCAGGATGATTCAAAATGTCCAGTTTTTTAGACAATGTATTAACGTTATTTCTTGGTTATAAGAACGTTATTCAAAGCTTTATAAGAACGTTCAGTTCTCCCGTTATATAAACGTTGCATTAACGTTCTTGCTTGGCTATAAGAACATCATTCAAATGTCATTAGAGTGTTCAATTCTCCCGTTATATAAACGTTGTATTTTAATGTTATTTCTTGGTTATAAGAATGTTATTGGAATCTTAAGATATAACAATTTTAGGTTTTACTGGGCTCTATTCTGTTCTACAATATTCACTAATGACAGTAAAATAGACCATCCTAAGTCCATTTTTTGCAGTAATTCCTCTCTCAACTAGTAGAAAATAGTAAAAACCGGCTTAAATAAATAAAATAAATAAATAAACGTGATATAAATTTTTGGTCATACCGCCCAGCACTAGGTCAAATTTTATTTCAAAACTTTTTATTTATTTTTTATTAATATTCTTTTTCAATTTTCAGCCTGAATTTTTGGTTTTGGCCCATAATTTTTAATTCGGTGCATTTCTACTATAAAGGAAAGTTGGTTAATGTGTGATAAAAAATCAGGTTAATTTGTACCACTTCAACAATGTTATTTCTAGAGGACCAAACAAAGTTAAAGATGCCAAAACTCAATGATCTGTGTTTAGACCACCAGTGAATCAGAGTAAAGAACAAATGTACTAGCTGTTGTTATCTTCCCTGGTTTTCATTGCCTTTTTCATTTGAATTGCTCGCTCTTGTCCACCCACACATATCTCGTACTGTTGACCAAATAATGACAGAAGATAAATGTCTTTTGTCAGTAATAATTAGATTTCCATAACTATATTTCAAAGGCTGCATTGTGGGAGTTTGGCCCATGTAAGGCTGTGTGTTTTGAGGGCACAATGCCAGGCAGTGCTCTGAACGCTGTTTTAAAAGTCACTTTCCAGTCTTTCGGTCAGATATTTGCCTGATGTTTTAGCTGATAGTCGTTAGCTTTTTTTAGCAATCATAATCTAAATTTTAGGGATCGTTGCTTTTGGGATTTAGTTTGTTAAATCCCTATCAGATGTGTGGAAGAGTGAATAGCGTGATTTCTGTCCGGAATAATGTTTGGATCCTTGCTCGGTCTGGAATGTGTAGACCTCTCAATGCGTGCTTGTTTTGGCTTATTTAATCGCTGGGAGTGAATCACACCGTTGTTTCACTTGGACACCTTGAGTTCAAGACAAATACATGTCCATTCCACTTCCTTTCCCATGATGCTCACACTTAAATGTGTGGACCAAACTTCATTTTATTGGTCCATTATGTGCTGTTTAGGGGGATGTGTTTGGACTAATGCTCCCTATAATTTGTTTTTTCTGCCAAGAAAAACAATAAAATTGCTATTATTTTATAAAATTATATGATAAAATATTAATATTAACTATACTTTTATAAAATAAAATTTGATAATGTCATTTTTTGAAAGAAGACCAGTATCACCGATACCAATGTTTCTAGGAATTTTTTTTCTCAATTTTAGTCATTATAGCCATTCAGCATTTCCAGTATAATTAAAAGCTATCAATTTTAACTTAAAGGTGCAGTGTGTGATTTTTAATGACATCTAGCGGTTCGGTGGCGAGTTGCACTAAGTGCTCAGCCCACTGCTCACTCCTCCCTTTCGAGGAAGCTCCGGTGGCTAAAACGGGACAAACATCTTGTCAAACATCAGAGAATAGCCAGAGTAAGCCAAGAGTAGGGGTGGGCAATATGACCAAAATTGTGTTTCACGATATGACTAATTTTATTTTAGCGGTAGATATATTTGCACGATATAGTTATTTATATAGTTATCCTCAAAAAAAAATCGACAAAAAGGGCTTTGCATAATAAATAAACCCAAATACTTTAGAAATGAAAAGTACGTCACCTTGTTTTATTTTTATTTTATTTGGTAAATTATTTATTTGGTAAACTATTTTTATAGCAAAATATAGTAAACAAAAAGACTCATCAACTTTTTAGATGAACTTCCCACAACAATTTTATATTAAATACAGAGAAATCGAAAAACAGCATCAGTCTCACGCGCCTGCACGGGAGTTAACCACGCCCACTTATTTACATTTCACGGCTATGCACGGAATAGAGAAGATCTGTTACGGCTGTCGTTTTCTACGCGGTAACAATATATATTGTCATATCGCCCAGCTCCCCTAGCCAAGAGTGTGTAACATTGTCACTGTTTCTGTACCACAGTCCATTATAAACCACATCATGGATAAAGTTTAAAAAGCCATAGTCAGGTGAGGATCAAGAGTTTTAATATATAATTTAATATAATAATAGTAATCAGCTGATTGTACTCAAAAACGTAACCAGCACATTTCTCCCCACATGGCAAACCCATAATACAGCGAGGGAGAAGAACTACATGAAACTATGCAGCTATTAAGGTGTCACGGTACACAAAATCACGGTTCGATGCGTACCTCGGTATTAAAGTCACGCGGTTCGATACGATTTTCGATACAGCAAAAAGAAAAGAATGCCAAGCAGAAATTTCCTATTTGTTTAAAGAAAATATTTTTCAAATAAGTGTGAGTTTTCTCAGGGTATGTAACGATTACACGTATTCGCAGCCGGTTAACATAAGGGCTCGAGCTGAAGCCCAGGCCCGGCGGATGGGGGCCCGTGATTGGCTGAGGAAATGAGATTGGGAAATGCATAGGTGGTTGATTATGTATGATGAACAACAAGAAGTTATTGGAAAATGTGCCTGACTGTCATAATTCACCGCTGAATCAAAATAACTCTACAATTTGCGCCAGAAAAGGACGCAAAAATTCCTAAACTCAGCGGAATACTTTGGTTCAGCTTTCATCCGTGTACGTGGAAGAGTGCCAGGGCAGCACCCGTTATCTCACGCTCCTGCGTCGATCACCGATTCAGCGTGCACGTAGAGAGTAAGCAGAGAAGCAGCAGAAGTTAATGAGTTAAGCACTATTTGGATGGTAATTGTTTCTCGATGGAGTCGATTTTCAAATGTTTATAGGGGCTAGTCGTCGATGATTTATTGCAGCCTGAATGCCAAATGTCAGTGTTTCTCCACCACTCACTCGTGGTGAAAACACGGCAAGTTACTGTTTTTTTTTTTTTTTTTTGACAAACATCAAGGTCTAATGTCGCAAGGCCATTAGGTTAACATTTAAGTTACGTTTTAGTTTATCGTCACTTGCGATGAAAATCCCAAAATGAAACCACAGCAGAAATAATCTCTGAAACTGATAGTGGAGATTCGTTACTGAATGGCGCGTTTTGAGCGAATGGTTTCCTTTTAGAATGACTCCTTGATTTGCTCGTAAATGAATGGAACAGCCTGTTGTTGAACAAATCGATGAATGAAATAGGCTCGGCTTATTAAGACAGAATTGCCGCCACCTATATGTAATTTTGGTTTCATAAGAGTCACCTACCCTTACAATGAAAAAGTAGAATATCATTTATATTAATATAAATAGAATAACAATCATATAATTTATGTAATTGTAAATGCAGTGTAAATGTTTTTTTTTTTTACAGATTGAAAATTATCTTCCATTAAATATAAATCCGTGAATAAATAGTGGTACAGAAAGACTGAAGCCATCTAACACGAATGTCCCTGCGAATGCAACTCTGCTAAAGCTTGAAGAAAAGGACTATTTACTGTAAGACAGAAAAGGAAATGTAAAAGGAAAGTTCATCCAAAAAATAAAAACTCTGTCACCCCAATGTTGTTCAAACTAAAAGAATTTCTTTCTTATGCTGAACAGAAAAGTAGATATTTTATATAGTGTTGGTAACCAGACAGTTTATGGTAGTCATTGACTTAAAATATTTTTTCTTTATGTAAGTCAATGGGTGATATCAACTGTATCAGTTACCGACATTCTTTAAAATATCTTCTTTTGTGTTCAGCAGAAGAAATAACAATAAAAAATTAAAATATATATTTATTGTGGTTAAAAGACTGTGGAATGACAATAGGATGAAAGGGGGCCCTTGGTGTCTCATAGCCCAGGCCCAAAGTCCCTCTTAATCCGGGCCTGCGTCTATGTATCTGAACCGTTCGGTGCAGAAGGCTTCGGATTCTGAACTTTACAGTATCGCGTTTTGAAGCCGAACGAGTTTGTTCGATTGATTTTTCCTGCCGACCAACATTTTGTTATTTCAAATGTATGTGCGTCGCGCGTGGCAAGCGCGTTCGTAATGTAAGAGACGCTGGCGTGACCACAACATTGTCCAACATCATATGTCAAATGTAATGTAAGGGGAACGAAACTGACGTACTCGTTATTGTGTGGTTGTCTGGATCACGGACCGTTTATCAGTTTGGACCAATGCAGCGCGAGCCGATCTTGATCAGCACTGTTAATACACAGCGCTAAGAGGTCCAGTAAAGAAAACATTTGAATTCGCCACTGAAGTAATAACATCGCTGCGAGATCTAGTGAGAAACATTCACATTTCTCCATTATTAACGGATCAAACAGTGCTGACATGGAAACCAGGAAGAAACATTGTGCCATGAATAAACTATCCAGTGTCCACAGATCAGCAACTTCACCATGGATTTACTGTATAACAACTGTAAGTTTGGCAGGAATAGAAGGCTATAATGCTTTCAAGCAACATCTTGAATTGGAGATGTTAGCAACAATTGCTCCCCTCAAATGTTAATCTAAACTAAAATAAACCTTTGTTTATAACTACTACAATATTACATTTCATTTTGTCCTAGGAGCTGTTTTGTTTTATATGGTCCTAAGAAAAGTCAAGTATAGTTCCATCATTGCTCAAAGTTAAAAATATCATACTTTATGATGTTAGTTTTAATAAAAATATAATTTCTTAAAAAAAGGACATTTCTCTGCCATTTCTTTCTTTTTGCTGTATTTGAAACGTACCGAACCGTGACACAAGTGTATCGTGTGGAACCGAACCGTGAATTTTGTGAACCGTTACACCCCTAGAGTTTTCCTAGATCTTGAAACTTTCAGGTTTATAAATGGGGGTCATCTTTGAAGGATGAACAAACAATGTTTTGGTCATCACATTAATAATAACATTTAAATATATATTTATTTATATAATATTTGAATTTTGAAGTGCTGGAAAAAGATGTGTGAAGTACTTGAAAGCATTTCACCATTCCAGCCAAACTGGTTCCAGTTAGTGTTACTATATTAAAAATGAATGTTGCTGGTCTGTGGACGTAAAGTATTACTAGTTCACGGCACAAAGTTTCTCCTTGTTTCCACGACAGCGCTGTATGATCTAATAGAGATCTACGGTTAATAACGGAGAAATGTAAATGCATCTCACTAGATCTCGCAGCGATGTTATTACCTCAGTGGCGAATTCAAATGTTTTCTTTACCGGATTCTCTTCAGCGCTGTGTGGTAGCAGTGTTGCTTGATCGAGAATCGGCTCGCGCTGCACAGATGTTGCTGGTCGGAATTGATAAACGATTACGTGAAGCACATAATGAGTAGCGCAATTTCGTTCTGCTTTCATTACGCTTGCCATTTGATGTTGCGCAACGTTGTGTTGGCCGCGCCCAGCACGAATTTTGCCGGCAGGAAAAATGGTCCAAGCAATCGTTCGGTTTGTATGTGTACCAAACCAGAAGCCTTGAACCGAAACGGTTCAATACGAATACATGTACCGTTACACCCCTAGCAGCTATGTATTTTTTCTAACAGGGTAGTAAAAGTTTAGTTGGCTAATATGAGCTGTTACTGTGGACAGTACTGAACTGGTTAAAGCATAAAGCCTTGTTTATACTCGACCCGTCTGCATGAGCCCAAAGACACATGTCCGCATCCCGTAGACACCATTTACTACACACAATAGGCTTTTTTCGAAAACTCTTCGCGAATCGACTTAGATCCCTTCCAAGATCGACGGGTTAGTGATTCCTGTAACATACTGTTTTACGGTCAATGACATGAGTACTAATCAGCTGTCTCATGAACATAACCAGCACATTTATCTAGGGATGCACAATATATTGGCCAGCATATCGGTATCGATTTCATTTTTAATGTTATCGTTACTCGGCCTGGTAAGAAAATGTGACCGATATATTAAAGCCGATAAATAATGTATTATTCCCTTCAGCTGAGACACTTGTTGAGCACTGTTTATGTTTTATGTCTTGAAATATTATTGAAATCTCTTCAAAAAATTAAAATACGTTTCGGTACAACATGTGCAGCGCAAATCTGTCATATCGGCTATACAACACTATATTGAGAACATCATTATAATTGTGCGATTGGGACATGGATTTAATTGTGATCCTTTTGTTTTTGGAATCAGGCTCTCAAAATTAGATTAAAATTTTGATTTAAGTTTATCGGCCGATATCGGTTATCGGCTTTCAAATATAAAGGATTATCGGTTATCGGTATCAGCCAAAATTTTCATATCGGTCTCATATATGATCATATATGATATTCATATATGGATGTCACAATATGTCGACCTTCATAGAAGGGGATTCCCGTGGTTATGTAGATATAAATGTCACTTTCTAAGGTAAAAAAAACATTTTGTAAAAATAAAAACAACTTTTTACATTCATTTAAAGGAGAACTCGGGCACAAAATGAACCTTTGGTCTATAACACACCGTTCTCTGAGATTTGTTTTCATGATAATCGAATGTAAAGACTTTTATCTCTAAAACTGTTTAGCGTATACTCTAGTAAATGTGGGCATATAATAAGTAAAGAGAAATCGCTAGTTAATACCACTAACGAGGCTCAAAAAAGCCCCACACTGTACAGTAACATAATTAGGTAACACAGTAACATAATTAGGGTCCCTACATGCAAAACGAAGCATTGAGAACTTTGCCCCCATATATTAGCGTATACGGTAAAAAAAATTTGAGATAAAAGTCTTTACTTTCGATTATCATGAAAACAAATCTCAGAGAACAGTCGACTAGGTACCAATGGGTTAGTAGACCAAAGGTTCAGTTTGTGCCAGAGTTCCCCTTTAAGACTGCTTGCAGACATTTTGGCATAATTTTTTTTTGCTTTCGTCCGTTCAAGCGGCTTTATTATTATGTTATATATTATTAATTTGATGTTATATGAGTGTGTGTGTGTGTGTGTTACTACATAAAAAAGTGGTTTGGCAGTTCAACGTTCGAGTTATTAAAATTGGATTTGGGCTGTCAGTGAATTTGTCACTGACTTGAGATCGAATTGCTGTCAGCTGATTGTCTTTACTTGTTGAGTCCTGAGTGTGCTGCTTTGTGAAGAATGCTTTCTTCCCTCAGAATGAGTTGTATCATGATTTCAGGCAGCGTGTGTATATGTATGTGTACACCCGTAGTAACCCGACCTGCCCTGTAATTCAACGTTTACACTCTGCTGTCACAAATAACCAACCTCTGGTACATCTGGTAATCTAGATGGAACAAAAGCAACACAAAGCGCTTATCTTTTTATCGGGACCTCTAGAAATCCCATCTTGCTCACTTAATGGAAGAGCCGGGTGTCAGATCTCTGTGTGCTCTCCGGTGTGTTACAGGTAGCGGTTGTAAAGGTGAAAAGTTCAGACAAGGTGTTTGCCATGAAGATCCTCAACAAGTGGGAGATGCTTAAAAGAGCAGAGGTACACAATTAAATCTTTCTAGTGCAAAATCAATTAGTTTAGTTTGGGAAATGACATTGTTTGAGATCAACTAAATGTTAACAAATGGTTGTCTTTTTTTTCCCCAGACAGCGTGTTTCCGGGAGGAACGTGACGTGCTGGTGAATGGGGACAGTCAGTGGATCACCACGCTGCACTACAGCTTTCAGGATGACAACTTCCTGGTAGGGTTCTGGCCTCGTGAGTGCCCCTGACTCCATATTAATAGGAGCTTTGATTAATCAATCCCAGTAGTCCCTGAACAGTCTTGGTCTGTTTCGTGAGGGCAGACAGACCTCAGAGATGCTGGGCAGGAGAGAACCACACCTCTGGCCGGTTCCCAGGTGGGGGATTACTATGAGAATCCTAGTCAGCCAAGTGTGGTGGTCATGTGGTTTTTCTCATTAAGCAAACCGCTTATTCTAGAGGTCTGAGTGGTTACTGTTGTCATGCAGGTTGTCTTCTCAACCGCCAAACCATAATAGTACTACAGTAAACCTCAGTTTATCCTAAATTTGTCACATCCATCCATCCAATCTATTTATTTCTCTGTTGTTCTGTCTATCGTTCTAATTCTATCGTTCTCTCCATTGTTCTATTTATCAATCTATCAGTCTATCTATTGTTCCATCCATCTGTCTATCATTATACCATTCCATCTATTACTCTTTTTATCTATCTGTTGTTCTAATTATCTGTTCTTCCATCCATTATTCTATCATTCTATAATTATATCTATAGTGTTCTCTATCAATCTATTTATCTATCTGTTGTTCTATCTATCATTCTATTTATCTGTCCTTTATTCCAGCTATTGTTTCATCCATCCATCAGTCTATCATTCTACCATTATATCTATTGTTCTATCTATTTATTTATCTGTTTGTCATTTTATCGTTCTGTTTACCTCCATCTTTCCATAAACCTTTGTCTATCATTCGATCATCTATAAAGCTTTAATATCTATCTTCTATCCATGTATGTATGTATGTATATATGTATGTATGTATGTATGTATCCATCTCTATCTCTATCCATCCATCCAGCCATCTACTATCTCTATCTCTATCCATCTATCATCTATCTCTATCCATCTATCTATCCATCTTCATCCATCTATCTATCCATCCATCTCTATCTCTATCTCATCTCATCCATCTCGTCTCATCTCATCTCTGTATCTGTCTCTGTCTATCTATCATCTGTCTATCGATCTTCGATCTATGTATTTATCAATCTATCTCGATCATCTACTATCTATCGTTCTATCTATTGTTTTATCTCTCTATCAGTCTGCACGTTTCTATTGTATCTGGTGTATGTCTGCTTTTATGCCATTCACTTCTGACATGTCTGTCTTCTATAGTACCTCGTGATGGATTACTACGTGGGTGGTGACCTCTTGACTCTTCTCAGCAAGTTTGAGGACCGTTTACCAGAGGACATGGCCCGATTCTACCTGGCAGAGATGGTTCTGGCGAATCGATTCTGTGCATCAGCTGCACTATGTTCACAGGTGAGACCATTTTGGGCACAGATTTGGCTTGGTTTTGCTTGTCTTTCTCTTTTTTTTTGGCTTCTAGTGCACTACACTGACAATTGGAACAAATTGCATGGAAATAATTTGTGTGTGCTGGTCTATGGGAATGTGAATTATTTTGGGAACACAGGAAGTGACCAAATTGTTCTGATTTCAGCAATCATAGAGGACATTTTAATACTGCCTTTGGCTGGCCAGTTGCTTTTGCGATGTATACTGCGGGGCACTGTTCCAGGGAGTACGTTAGGAGGCACCCAGCCTCTCAGATGTGGCTCCAGTGGAATTGATTTATTCTGGTCTTACTAATTGCAGGCTGTTGCTACGGAGCAGAGCAGAGGTCCGTGCGTACAGTTTGTGCTCTGGGAACTCAAATAAGGACTGTAATTACAGGTTTAGCCACCCCGGCCGTGAGAGATTTGTTTTGGATGATTTAAAAAGGGTGCGATAATGTGGGCAACTCCCTTCCAAAAAAAGGAAAATAGATGATGTTGCATTTTTACCAACGTTTAAGTGCATCGTCCAGTTTTGGACAGATTTACTCGAGCTTGAAATTAATGGTTACCCAACCTCTACCATAGGAAAACCAAAAGCTTAACTTTAGGTGCTGACGAAGGGCGGGGCTTCCATTGTTGTCATTTATGCGGGAACGCAATGCAGGAAGTTGCCTATTTGTGTGTTAGGCTGTGAATTTCCTGTTAGTCTGTCCCCCATGCTGGAGGCTTTTCAGACACCAAGTCTGTTATGTTTTGTTTGAGTCTCTTCGCTAACAGTTTTTTTTTAATTTCTTAGGTGCTTTTATTCACTATTAGTATAAAGTGTATGCTTGTCCCCTGCAGCAGTGTGCCTATGTTGATGGCTGCATCTTCCTGCTGTCCAGTTAAAGCTGTTTGCGTTTGTGTGGTAGTTAGATCTCACACCATATGTTCAGTGATAAACTGTGACATGCTGTTCTTACCTTACATCTCTCTTATGTGAATGCATAAGATGGCTGCACTGGCGTTTTCATTGCATGAATAGGAAGAATTTCAGTGTTTCAAGAATTTCTTGTATTTGGAGTGTTGTTAAATATATTATCAACTGAAACAGTCTTAAAGACCCCCTGTGGTGAAAGTTTTTAATGTTGATTATATGCCTATGTGGTGTTTTTAATATGCTTTTAAGAAAAACCATAGGCAAAGTCACAAGTCAAACCGTTGCTGATTATTTTCTCTTTAAAACTGCAGTTAAAAAAAGACAGTCTCAAAACTGCAATTTGAAATCGCTGGTGTTTTTGACGTCACAGACTACAATGTAACCAACCAATCACGTCAACATGCCAGTTGACTTTAGCATATCATTAATTAACTCTGACTGCTCTGAAGCAGAAGTTTTAGGAGAAGCCAGGTTATCCTGGTATTTTTTCTGTTGAATCGGGTACTTTTTAGCCTGGTTGAAACCAGACCATTCTCAGTTGTAACTGAGTTATGGTCTGGCAAAGCGTCATAGACAAATCATTTCCAGAGGGGCGTCACCAACGGACATCGTGGGTTGACCTAAAACCAATCAGAGCGATGAAGCTGACGTATGCAGAGCGGCGGCCGACGGAGAAACATCTCCGAGTGTTGTTCTTTTGCTGCGTTCAAGTCCTCCTGAGAAGTTCGTACGTACGAGGTGGGAAGTCGTGTTTACGACGTGAGGTGCGTTCAAGTCAGTTTTGTCGGAGCAAAATGGCGGTGTACCTTCTTTTAATGAATTACATGAAAACACAGCAAGGTTAGTTAACTCTGCTAATAAAAAAAATGAAGAACAAAGAATGTGCATCATGTGTGTTTTTCTTTTTATGTTTTTTATTAGCTTATGAAGCCAATGTAAACTCTATCATTAGGTATAATTTTTATATTACAATGATATCATATTTTGTCCAGAGAGCTTGCTTTATAAATGAAAAATCCTTACAATATCATATTATGAGTAAACATTGAAATTCAATTAAAATTTACAGTCAACAGACGTTGAATGAACGCGCCCCAACTCGTACAGATCGGGGCTTAAAGAAATCCTGAGCTCCCCACTGGTATTTACGACATTGTGGTGGCGTTCAAGTGTGTTCAACTCGTAATTACGATCTATACAAGATGACTTGAACGCAGCATTTGCTCGGTTTTTAACAAAAAGGAAACGTTTAAAACTTGATAGCCGATTCGGAACGAGTAATGTTCGACGGCGGCATCCATCTTTGTAATGTAGGCTACAAAATCTGCTTCAAAATCCCAGCGCTGTCGTCATTGTGTAAAATGCCAATCATATTAATTGCCGTTATGTGTCCACCTTTGTAAAGAGCGATACCTTTTGTGCAGTGTTTACCTCAGTATCTTGACCAAAGTCAGCATAAATTTGAAATTGACCTCGTTCTGGTCTTATGCCTCGTTTCCACTGAGGGGTACGGTACGTACGTACAGTACAGTACGGGTCGGGTCGGGTACACCATGATCAGGCTTGCGTTTCCACCGCCAACAGTACCCCTACTTGATAGGCGTGGTGTTTGCTGGAAAGAAGCGATCAACGTCATTTCGCGCGAAGAAAGCGACATAGTAAACAACAATGGATGACAGACAGCACAGCAGATCTTGTTCTTGCTTCTCAGCATGTTTGTCACTAGAAACGAGCGCTGGCATTAGGCGTTTCTCAATACCAAGTAGCCATCGCAAAGTCCGACTCAGGAGAATGATCCCTGCTAATGGAACAGCGCGTTCTTGAACGCGGCACTCAGCTCGCTCTGGCTCTGCGACTCCGGTTATCTCTGTATGTACATTTTAGGCAATAATAAAACGTAATATGTTATAAAACACCACTCTGCTTCTTTTCGATTTCATTTCAATACATTTTAAACATTATAAAGCACATAAATGTGGTTCAGGCAACGCATAGCCTATTGATTATTCACTGCATGTATGTCGTTATATTTATAACAAAACTAAATATAAAACACAACCCTGCCTCTTTTCGTTTAAATGTAAAAATATTAAACATATTCCAGGCAATATGTAATGTATTGCATATCGTATTGGTACAAATGTTGCAATAAACAACACATTATCTTATAATAGAATTTAAAAAATTACAAAATTATCTCTTTTTGTTGCATTTCAGTTTTATCAATAATAGCCATTATAAAAGTATAAGTAAAAGGTACAAACAGATATACAGTAAAGCTTAAATAACATAAATAAACAATTCAGTCAGTCAACTACAAATTCAGCGCTCAAAGATATGAAACTTCACGTAGCCTTCTGCCAAAACTATTGGCCAGGGAACGAATTATAGATTCACGAGACCAAAGATGTTTCATTAAACATGAACTATATCTCATGTTTAACCACTACAGAGACGTCCAGAGTCAGCGGCAAACATCAGAACAACTAGCCGAGGAAAGGCTGTTCCAGGCGGGGACGCGAGCGGTGCCGGATGATCGCTTGAAATGGATCTCAGTCAAATTATCATAAATCTATAAATAAACCATAGATTTGAGCTTTAAAAAACTACTTTCTCGCCTGAAAAACTCTCAAAACTACATTTCGTGACACAATAACAGTAGAATAATATTTCAACTTTATGCTTCTAATGCCCTTAGCACGCGCGAGTGACGATACTCTGTCCACCAATCACCGTTCTGCAGTGAGTCTAGCTCCACCTTTTAGTACCCTTTCACTGTGCTAGGTACCCAACGAAAGGGTACCCAAAATAGTGGTACGGTACGAGTTCGCTTTTTGGTACCATTCACAACTTTTGACAGTGGAAACGCAAATAAATGCGTGCCGAACCGAACCGTACTGTACCGCTCAGTGGAAACGAGGCATTATTGTGCACAATCACCTTTGCACATTTTTCCAAATACAAAATAATGCTTTTTCTTTGCAGTTTTATTTATTTTATAATGACTTGTTTGCCTCTGAAAGTATTTTATATTACAAATAATATTTTATATTACAATACAAAGATATGTGGGCCTAATTGAAGACAACATTGTTAACCGATTAGTTGTTTATACTGACCAAAAGAGAGGCTACATCCTGCTAATTCAGTGGTAAGAATTTAATAGTTGTTTTTATTTGTGTTGTTGTCCATTTATCGAACTTCCATGCCTCTTATAGATTACTATGTACCAATTACTAATGCTCGGACACACTCGGTCTCTCTCGCGTAGTGTCACTCGGTCTCTCTCGCACACTGTCGAGCGCGCTCGGTCTGTCGCGTGCACTGTCGAAGCGCGCTCTCGGACACACTCGGTCTCTCGCACGCACTGTCAAGCACGTTCTCGGACACACTCGGTCTCTCGTGCGCACTGTCAAGCACGCTCTCGGACACACTTGGTCTTTTGTGCGCTCTGTCGAGCGCGCTCGCTCTCTCGCGTGCACTGTCGAGCGCACTCTCGGACACACTCGGTCTCTCTCGCACGCTCTCGACACACTCGGTCTCACGGCGCACTGTCAACTTGACAGTGCGCGGAGACCGAGTGTGTCCGAGCGTGGACAGTGCGAGAGACCAAGTGTGTCCAGAGTGTGCTGACAGTGCGCACAGAGACCGAGTGTGTCTGAGTGTGCTTGACAGTGTCAAGCACTGCTCTCGGACACACTCGGTTCTCTCGCACACTGTCAAGCACACTCTCGGACACACTCGGTGTCAGGTTCTTTCCATTAAATTTTCAGGAGACATTCGTGGAGTCAATAAAGTGTCATTTATTTGACAGTAACAATGGAGTGCTGATCAGACATTGTGCAACAATAAAGAAAAAAAACAAACAAACCAAACTAATAAATTAGGCAACAGCAGCACATTACTGAGTTCTGGGTCTCAGATGTTTCACCAGGGATCCACACCAGAACTAACCCAGCCACAGACATTGAAGCTCTTTTAACAACCCAGAACAAACCATTTGGATAATTACAGGGGTAATCACAAGACTTCTCATTCCATTACATCAAACATAAAAGGGGAAAATATATACAGCAATACATGGACACGAATGAACATAAGAATAACATTTACCATAAAGCAATAAAGAAAATACACTTACACATTCATACATAAAACACCACCTTTAAACACATGTGAATTAACACACAACCCCAACTCATATTGTCCTGAAAACTACATTTCCCATAATTCTCCATGAGATATATAAAGGACACCAGGAAAAGGCCGCACCCTTTTCATTCCAAACCGTGCCATGCTGCAGTCATGGATCCCGGTGAAACCAAGGGTAAGATAAACATATAACAAACTTAAAAAAACTTTAAAGCCATATTTTGGTTGTGGTCTTTTCATTTACTCTAGCGTGCACTCTAGAAATAAATGGTAGTAGATTTTGTTACTCCTTGATGTTTAAACCACTGCAAAGACAATGTAACTTCCCAGTTCCAAGGTATGGGTAAATAATATTTAAGCAAACAAATTACTTACAAAGAAATTTATAAATAGACCAAAACAGAGAACATTAATTCATTAGACCAAACAAAAAAAATACATAAAAATAAACTAGAACCAATGCAACTGTTCATTCTTGTGTGGCCTTAGCCATCACATTTCCCCTGACCTATGCATTCTCGCACAGTGAGCGAGAAAGAAAATCGGCTGCTATATTTTCGACCCCGGCGCCGATGCTTCACTGTAAAGCGAAAGGGTTGTATAGATGAAAACCATCAGGGTCAGGCGAGAATTCGTATCTTTCATTCTATTCAACCATTTCAAAGCTTTATGGTCCGTTTCGATTACAAAATCTCGGCCAAGCAAATAATATTTCAATGAGTCGAGAGCCCATTTCAACGCTAAACATTCTTTCTCCACCACAGAATATCTAGTTTCTCTGGGAAACAATTTATGACTCAAATACACCACAGGATGCATTCCTCTGGGCTCTTCCTGCATCAGGACAGCTCCTAACCGTAAGTCGGACACGTCTGTCTGAAGAACAAATGATTTTTCAAAATCAGGGCTACGTAAAACGGGTTCATTACTCAGCATCCCTTTTAGCTCGCGAAATGCTTCTTCAGCGGGTGCGGTCCACTGCACTTTGTTAGCATTCGTCTTCTTAATCAAATCGGCTAATGGTGCCGCGATGGTTGAGAAATGGGAAATGAATTTCCGATAGCAACCGACTAAAACCAAAAAATGATCTAATTAGTTTTTTTGTAGCTGGAAGTGGACAGGATTGAATTGCCTGGACTTTCTGCACTTGAGGCTTAATAACTCCATTCCCCAATACTTAACCCCAAGTACTCGGTCTCTGGTTTTAACTAACGAACATTTTGCTGGATTAATGGTTA
Source organism: Hybognathus amarus (assembly GCA_030378365.1). Lineage (NCBI taxonomy): Eukaryota > Metazoa > Chordata > Actinopteri > Cypriniformes > Leuciscidae > Hybognathus > Hybognathus amarus. The sequence continues at coordinate 118,390 of JAQIUQ010003632.1, read as the reverse complement.
AACCGGCAATTTTAACTCGTTGAAAAACCGCTTGAAGATGTTGAAGGTGATTCTCCCAGGATGTACTAAATATCACGACATCGTCTAAGTAAGCCGCTGCAAATTCTCCTAAACCATCCAATACCGTATCCATCGATCTTTGAAAAGTCGGAGGTGCCCAGCGCAACCCGAACGGTAATACCCGAAATGCATTAGCCCCCTCGGTGCACGGAAAGCGGTCAGCTCTCGCGACTCCAAGTCCAGAGGCACCTGCCAGTATCCTTTACTTAAATCGATGGTACTAATAAACTTAGCCTTTCCAAGTGTTTCAATTAATTCCTCAATACGAGGCATAGGATACGAATCGAATTTGGAGACAAAATTTAAATAGCGGAAATCGATACAAAACCTGAGGGTATTATCTTTCTTTGGCACCAATACCACCGGATTGCACCATTCACTTTGTGATGATTCCACTTTACCCATTTGCTGCATCAACCTTACTTCCTCTTCAAAAGCGATCAGCAAACGTTCAGGATGCGATAACTCATGCGTTTCGGACGTGCATTTTCTTTAAGCACTATTTTATGCTTCGTAATTGTGGTATAGCCTGGCTGATTTTTAAACAACTCTGGATCACACATTTGCTCAATTTGAGCTCGCCGTACTACCGAAAGATGACTTAAGTAAATTGGCAGCGACGATTGACTACCAGGTAAATATTGCTCTTCCGCCTCCTCCTCATCTTTCATGAGTTCGGATCAAATTAACGCGTTCTCACTCTGCGAGCACCATTTCTTCAACAAATTAATATGCAACACCCGATGCGAATCGTGCCTGGCCTGGGGTCCCTATCTCATAAGAAGTTGTTCCTTTTTTTAGTAACGTCAAACGGCCCTTGCCATTTACCCAAAAGTTTATTTTCGAATGTAGGAAGCATCACAAGAACTTTTTGACCTGGCTCGGAAACCGCGACTTCGCCTTCCTATCATACCATGTCTTTTGCCTTTTCTGGGTTTCTTTCAAATGGGCAGAAGCAAATTCGGTCAGTGTCTCATGGCTAACACATATTCGATAACATTTGTTTTGGTTGGCATTCCCGAATTCCCCTCCCACAGTTCTCTCACAAGAGACAATGGTCCCTGCACTTCATGGCCATACATCAATTGGAAAGGCGAAAACCCGGTGGAGGCCTGTGGAGCTTCCCTATAAGCAAACATGAGATATGGTAGCCACTGATCCCAGTTCGGTCCCCACCTCATTCACAAATTTGCGAAGCATTTGCACTAGAGTTTGATTAAATCGCTCTACAAGCCCATCCGTCTCCGGATGATAGAGAGTTGTTTTTAACCTTTTATTCCCAACAGCTGATAGACCTGTTGCAGAAATTGAGATGTGAAATTCGTTCCTCTATCGGTCAGTATTTCTTTTGGAATACCTACTCTAGAAAAAAAATGAACCAGACATGAAGCGACATCCTTAGCTTTGATGTTTTTTAACGGAAACACTTCTGGAAACCGAGTCGCATAATCACAAATGACTAACATATACTTGTAGCCTGTCTTACTTCGCTCCAACGGACCTACAATGTCCATCCCCAGCCGCTGAAAGGGAACCTTAATTGACGGTAAGGGGATTGAACGGTGCCTTAGGGGGTTTGCGAATGTCGCTGCTTTGACATTCTGGGCAAGCTTTACAAAATTCAGCGATGTCCTTAGACATTCCCACCCAGTAAAAATGTTTACTAATCCTAGAATGTGTCTTTCGCCTACCCAAATGTCCGGCCCTCGGAATGGAATGCCCCAGCGTCATCAGCGGTATTACGTATGCTAACGGGTAATACCACCTGTAGTTTGTCCCCTATTTTACGAATACAGCAAGTCATTCATTAGACAAAAAGATTTCCCTTGAGATGTGAATACAGTCGACCCTGTTTGAGCTGCCTCTACCACCTGGGAATACAACTTAGAGATTCCTGCATCCCCTTTCTGCAACTACCTTAAATCTTCAGGTATTGGAATCTGATCAGCATTCAACAGTTTGTCAGGTTCTTTTAATTCTCTTGCCTGCACTACGGTTCTCTTAATTTTTTCTCATTTTGTCGTTTCATTTCCTCCTAAACTTCTTTTCTTTACATTGATTCACAGACAATTCAGAATCAAAAAAAGGTAACGACACCAATGAGTTTCCTCTTCGTCACATTCCTTCTGTTTGCTTTGAGCTCGCGTCAGAACTACATTACAACTATCCCCATGAGGCAATAAATCCATCAGCGCAGGAAAATCATGGCCTAAAATAACTGGGTATGGTAAGTTCTGTGCAAGTCCTCCCTCATCACATAAGTTTGCCCTGCTATACCCATATATACATCAGTGACAGAATACTGACGCTCCTTCCCATGAACACATCTCACTATTACCGGAGCATCACCACTAGCACCTAATTCAGGTACTGAAATACAGTTCTGACTCCACTAGGGTTTGCGTGCAACCTGTATCTATCAAGGCAGTGACTTTCTTCCCATTTAACTCAACAGTTCTTATCACTTGCTTTGGAACAGGAATGTTCGTAGGTTCAGGTATGGTTTCTCGAGGTACATAACACATATTAGTAAGGGTTTTTGTCAACTGTGGACACATTGGCTTTTTATGCCCCAATTGACCAAATTTATAACACCTAATTGTCTCTAAACCAGAAACACCAGAGTTCTCAGTTCGTTTTACACTTGCCTCAGTTGCGAACCTACTTCCCTGAGATGTTGAAAAAGATCCCTGTCGAGAAGATCCCTCTCGCGCTGTCTTCCAGCGAGTGAAACTCCAGGGCTCAGCTCTACGCCGTGCCGCCACGAAAACATCAGCTAGACGTGCCACCTCCTCAGCTGTAGAAGGCCTGTGCTCTTTGATCCACGTCTGTAGCTCCGGGCTAAGCATCCGCAGAAACTGTTCAAGGACAATAATCTCTTCGATCACCTGATTCGTTCTCTCTCCCGGTCACCCACTTCTGATACAAGTCTTTCAGTTGAACATATAGCTCTTTAGGGTCTCCTCTTCCAGCACCTCCATAACACGAAATCTCTGTTGATACATCTCATGATTAATGGAATACTTCTTCAAAATAGCCTTCTTTACCTGCGCGTCAGTCACTTGCGTCTGCAACATCCATGGCCACATATGCACTGCGCGCCTTGCCCGTCAGCAATGGAATGAGTCTAATGGCCCAGTCTTCCATTGGCCACCTGCACACCTCAGCAATCCGTTTAAACGTGGTTAAATAATGCTCAATGTCATCCGCTTCACTCAATTGTTGCATCTTTGGTTCTTTTAGCACATAGCCATGGCTCACGTTGTGGGAGCCTGAAGCTCTGGGCGATTCTTATGCCCCAGCGGGTCTCCTGCCTCGCACATCCTCCAACGGAGTTCGCTGGCTGACCTCATCCTGTAGTAGACGGAACTGATGCTGGAGCGATTTCCATCTAGTCTCTTGTCGAGCTGCTTCTTGCATCTGACTGCTATCTCTCTCTTGCTGATCCTGCATGAACCGTTGAAACATCCGCTTCAGCTCCAGTACATCCCCTTCCGACTCCTCTTCAGCCCCACCTGTCACATCCTCCATCAGCCTCTCACCCTCCTCTGGTGCGCTCTCGACGTCAGCAAAAACCACAGCACATACTGCTCTCTTAGGCGCCATCCTTTCCACCCTTGACTCTCTACAGACAGTCTCCTCCTGGACAGAAAACTACATTTCCCATAATTCTCCATGAGATATATAAAGGAGACCAGGAAAAGGCCGCACCCCTTTCATTCCAAACCGTGCCATGCTGCAGTCATGGATCCCAGTGAAACCAAGGGTAAGATAAACATATAACAAACTTAAATAAACTTTAAACCCATATTTTGGTTGTGGTCTTTTCATTTACTCTAGCATGCACTCTAGAAATAAATGGTAGTAGATTTTGTTACTCCTTGATGTTTAAACCACTGCAAAGACAATGTAACTTCCCAGTTCCAAGGTATGGGTAAATTATATTTAAGCAAACAAATTATTTAGAAAGAAATTTATAAATAGACCAAAACAGAGAACATTAATTCATTAGACCAAACAAAAAAAAATACATAAAAATAAACTAGAACCAATGCAACTGTTCATTCTTGTGTGGCCTTAGCATCACACTCGGTCTCTCACGCGCACTGTCGAGCACACTCTCGAACACACTCTGGTCTCTCGTGCGCACTGTTCGAGCACACTCTCGAACACACTCGGTCTCTCGGGCGCACTGTCAAGCACGCTTCTCGGACACACTTGGTCTCTTGCGCACACTGTCGAGCGCGCGCTCTCGGACACACTCGGTCTCTCACGTGCACTATCAAGCACGCTCTCGGACACACTTGGTCTCTCGCGCGCACTGTCGAGTGCACTCTCGGACACACTTGGTCTCTCGTGCGCACTGTCGAGCACGCCTCTCGGACACACGCGATCTCTCGTGCGCACTGTCAGGCACACTCTCGGACACACTCGGTCTCTCGTGCGCACTGTCAGGCACACTCTCGGACACTCTTGGTCTCTCGCGCGCACTGTCGAGCACGCTCTCGGACACACTCGGTCTCTCCGCGCGCACTCTCAAGCACGCTCTCGCACACACTCGGCCTCTCGTGCGCTCTCAGAGCACACTCGGTCTCTCGTGCGCACTGTCACGCACGCTCTCGGACACACTTGGTCTCTCGCGCGCACTGTAGAGTGCACTCTCGGACACACTTGGTCTCTGTGCGCACTGTCAAGCATGCTCTCGGACACACGCGTGTCTCGTGCGCACTGTCAGGCACACTTTCGGACACACTCGGTCTCTCGTGCGCACTGTCAGGCACACTCTCGGACACTCTTGGTCTCTCGCGCGCACTGTCGAGCACGCTCTCGGACACACTCGGTCTCTAGGCGCACTGTCGAGCACGCTCTCGGACACACTCGGTCTCGCGCGCACTCTCAAGCACGTCTCTCGCACACACTCGGCCTCTCGTGCGCTCTCAGACACACTCGGTCTCTCGTGCGCACTGTCAAGCACGCTCTCGGACACACGCGATCTCTCGTGCGCACTGTCAGGCACACTCTCGGACACACTCGGTCTCTCGTGCGCACTGTCAGGCACACTCTCGGACACTCTTGGTCTCTCGCGCGCACTGTCGAGCACGCTCTCGGACACACTCGGTCTCGCGCGCACTCTCAAGCACGCTCTCGCACACACTCGGCCTCTCGTGCGCACTGTCGCGCGCTCTCAGACACACTCGGTCTCTCGTGCGCACTGTCAAGCACGCGCTCGGACACTCTTGGTCTCCGCGCGCACTGTCGAGCACGCTCTGGGACACACTCGGTCTCTCGCGCGCACTCTCAAGCACGCTCTCGCACACACTCAGCCTCTCGCGCGCACTGTCGAGCGCGCTCTCAGACATACTCGGTCTCCGTGCGTACTGTCGAGCACGCTCTCGGACACACTCGGTCTTTCGCGCGCACTGTCGAGCGCGCTCTCGGACACACTCGGTCTCTCTCGCACAGTGTCACTCGGTCTCTCGCGCACACTGTCGAGTGCACTCTCGGACACACTCGGCTTCTCACACACTGTCGAGCGCGCTTCTCAGCCACTCATCTCTCGCGCACACTGTCAAGTGTGCTCTCGGTCTCTCGTGTGTACTGTCGAGCGTGGTCTCGGACACATCTCGGCCTTTCGCGCGCACTGTCGAACACGCAATTGGACACACTGGTCTGTCGCACCGCACTCTCGAGCGTGCTATCGGACACACTCGGTCTCTTGCGCGCTGTCACTCGCTCGCGGAGTTTGCTTTGCTTTTGTCCCAGTCCGTCACCTTATAGATAGACGCAGTGTTTACCGGAGGGGAGGGGCTGTGTGTGTGTGAGAGAGAGACAGAGAGACGGAGAGAGAGCTGGGAAAGGAAATGCAGCTGAACGAATACGCTGTTTTAAATAGCGTAAGATGGAATAACGAAACGCAATATTTGATGGCCGGTGTCTGATTCTGTGGTGCACCGCCACAAATTCGTGTATGTAGAAACAAACTAGTGAAAGTGTCTCCGTCCTGTTTCTTAATGAGGACAGCTTCTGAATAGTTGTATGTTCGGCTCCAGTCGAGTGGACTCCATATGTGTAAGCAGAGCACAGTGTGGAGCTTGTGACCACTGTACCGACCTGTTCACCAGAGGTCAGCAGTTCACCTCCCGCATTACTCTCATTCCTCATGCAGACAGGTATGTGACTCGCCCAGAACCATCCCTCTGAACACCACCAGACCAGCAGCAACAATCTCCTGAATGCAGGCTATTTTCAGCACCGCCCCTCAGTGTCTGGCTATGAGCGAGCTCTGGCCAGCATTTAAAAGACATCTAACACTCGTATTCCTAGAAGAACCCAGTGGCGTGTCTGGGATTTTGACACCTCATTGTCACTTCTGAGGCTTTGACAGCCACACCAATGCCATCTGCAATCTGTCTCGGCTCCGGCCATTTGAGCTGTCACTTTAAATGCTTGAGCTTATTACAGCAGGATGGATTCTGATTGGCTGTGGTTGGATCTGATCGTTCATTAGCTGGATAAAACTATATCGTTTCTCTGTGCCATTATCATTATAACTGGTGTGAACTCTGCATTTCTTTAATATTGAGAACGATTTCTCAGAACTTTTATCTTTATCATTATCTTCCATGGTTTGAAGGTGCCTTTGGACAGTTTGAAAAATACTGATAAAATATCTTGTTTGTCACATTTCTTTAGAAGGAAGGAGTATTTCTATTAATTTTTTACAAAAATATGTGATCTGAGGAGGTTTGAGTGTCCTCTTTATTAGTGTACAATACATGTCATTTATGACATATGCAGAAGACATTATCCTGGTATCAACAAAGTACAGAGAAACATGACACCAAATAAATGCATTATTATTTGTTCTTCAAGCAGTCTCTGGTATTTCACATAATAATATGTTTATTTATTATCACAGTGCTTAGCATAAGTAGCCTTTAGCATTGCATATAAATATATTTCTGCCTCATACAGTAATCAGGCTCCCCATCGTATTCGCAAAGCAAGTAATTTAAAACACTCGCTGGTGACTATGAGTTTTGAGCTGAAAATTGTTTTAAATTTCTCGCTGGTAGCCTGATATAAAAACATAGGAAATGACAGAAAGCTGCGTCTTCAGACAGCATTCAAGTAATACAATTAATTCTTCTTAAAATAAAATGTATCTCAAAAGGTCAAGTTTCCTAGTAAACGTACTGTAGTTGGTTATGGCTTAAGTGAACGTAAAAAAGTAGAGACTTGACCATGCACTTTAGCATTAGACTTACTGTGACAGCAGCCTATTATTCCTGCCGAGAATTGTTAAATTTCACTGGTTTACTTTGGTGTCATCACCTTTTTTATTACAATACAAAGATACGTAGGTCAAAAAATAACATCTAACTCTTTTATTTATTTATTACTTTTTTGTGGTGGGGCCAGTGAAAATGTAGTAATTAAATTAATTTAATTGAATTAAAAACTCTTAAATTGAATTAAATATCAAATCAAATTTAGATCTTTTGAATCGGAATCAAATCAAAATCGAACATTTATCGATAGTATGTGGGATGTGCACGTATATTCTAATTTCCGATTATTTGAAAAATTAAATACTATTCGAATTTTACTACGTTGCTTTCTTGGCCATGATAAATCCCAAGCACTAACTTGCAGTTATAATTAAACGCAATGGTTGCCGCTGTGGAGCGATGTTTAACAAGTTGATTGTATTTGATCTAGAGCTGTCAGTTAAACGCGTTATTAACGGCGTTAACGCAAACCCATTTTAACGGCGTTAATTTTTTTATCGCGCGATTAACGGTCTTTTGTCCTAGCAAACTTTGTAGTTTTTTCACATACTTTTGCAACAGGACGCGGCATGCGTCCTGATCCATTTCAGCGTCTCGCGCTCGTCATCCACTCAAAGCCGGCTCGCAAGCCCAAACGAGTGTGTGCGGCGTGCCTGATGTTTTGTTTCCGGTCTAGCTAGATCCGCTTGCGCTTTGGTCGAAGAAGCAACGAAACGTCCTCGCGCGGCGCAAGCAATTGAAATGAATGGGTTTCAGAGCGCAGCACGAGGACGTTTTGTGCCGCACACACTCGTTTCAGCTTGCGAGCCGGCCAAAATAGTAACGTTATGTTTTGAGTGGATGACGAGCGCGAGACGCCGAAATGGATGCCAATGAGATTCTGAATGTAAAGTTTACTTTTAAAAAGTTGCCAAATTGTCCCATTGACAAGACCAAAGCGATCTGTATGTTTTGTCATTATGAACTGAGCTGTCATCATCGCAGCACGTTCCAGCCTGAAACACCACTTGATGATGGCCAAGCAAACACACACACACAAACACAGATGATGCAAATTCTCCACCCCTCGTCAATATCAGGACCTCGTCAGTATTTCTTTCACCCTTTTATTGATGGACAGTGTTGCATTGTGTGAGAGATTATTTAGGCTATATATGTTAGAGTGAAATTGAACACTATTCCAATGTTATTTTCAATAATAATAATTAAAAAAAAACATTTGCACTAAACAAGCCAATCCACTTTTCCATGTTGATAAGAGCATTAAAATGAGAAAAAAATGTAACAAAAAGAAATCAAAAGACATTAAGAATAGATAAAAATGTGCGATTAATCGCAAGTTAACTATGACATTAATGCGATTAATCGCGATTAAATATTTTAATCGTTTGACAGCACTAAGTTTGATCACATAATGTTGTTGTCTACCTTGCGAAGTTTGGCACCCTTACTTTATTTGTTTTTCCCCTGTTCGCACTGCTTGGGCTTATGCTTTTGTTCTTTTTATTTTTTTTTGTTTACATATATTGTTTAATGTTATCGCAAGCTTGTTCAGAAATGGTGACTAAAACTTAAAAAAAAAACGTTCTCGTTAAATGTTATTTAAATAAACGAATACTCGACTTTTATAAGCCCGAATATTCTAATATAGTTTTGAAAAATGCCCATTCCTTATCAATACTAGGGATGGGCATTTTTCAAAAATATTGCATTCCGAATATTCGGGCTCATAAAATTCGAATATTCGAATATTCGTTTATTTAAATTATGTGTAACGAAAAGACGTTATTTTTAAGTTTTTTTCTTTACGTTTTTCTCACCATTTCTGGACAAGCTTACAATTAGGCAATACACAATAAGCTTACAATAGTAATTCAAGTTTTTTTATAGTTTAAAACATTAAACAGTAGGCCTATGTGTAAACAAAAAATATATATATAAAAGCATGCTCAAGCAGCGCGAGCGAAAAAACCCCTAATAAAACAGATTGCGTTAGATATCGTACAGAACGTAAACACACACACTAGTCAGCAAATGACTGATTATCGTGTTTATATTGTTTCACGTTTATGTTGAGAAAAACAATATCTAACGTTACATGCAGGGGCGCCCGCCAGCACTTTATGCTCGAGTAGAAAAGACGCTGCGCTGACAGACGTTTCAGAGACACAAAGATAACGGTGTTTCTAACAGCACTTTGCATTTTCTGTTCTTAAACTGGTCTCCCCAACGAAACTTAAAATAAGTGTCTCAAAATCATTTTGGTATTAGATAAGTTAACATCTTTGATCACGCGGGGTCCAGCTGCGCTTACCTGCTGTCGTGATGCAGTGATGGACAGCTGTCTTTCCTCACTCGACTGTTTGGATTACATGTGATTTCTCATGGTGATGATATCATAACTCAGATTAATTAATTAATTTGATCAAAAGTAATTCCGTTTAGTAAGATCCTTTTCAAGAAACGTTAATTCCAAACTTCGCGAGGCAGACGACAACATTATGTGATCAAATACAGACAACACACTCCACAGCGCCATCCAGTGCATTTAATTGTAACTGCGAGTTAGTTCTTGGATTTATCATGGACTCACTGCATTTACGGCCAGCAAAGCAACGTATTCAAAATTCAAATAGTATTTTATTTTTCGAATAATAATTACATATTGAATATTCGAATATTCAATGCACATCCCTAATCGAGACCCAGCCTAATATCAACCACAATTTCGAACATTTCCTTTGTGTCTTCTTATTTGATCAGCCTGCCAAAAATGTAGAAATGCTTTCACACAATTGGATTAAAAATGTAAAATAACCAATTTCTGAGATGAAAAATTGGCTTAACTTGCTAAATTAAACATGCAACATAGTGAGATCATGTGACAAAATGTAGCATACTAAGTAGCATATTGCATGCTATTTAAAAAAGTATTGATTATACCATACTGCACACAGTATATATATATGCTAGAGTTCCATTCTGAACATAACCAAAGAGTGTAGTGAGATCCTGATGGTGCTTGATTCAGGGTGTGGCGTGGCACAGCTGCACAGCCTCTTGGGATCGCCAGGATCAGTCCATCTTTGCCTGGAATTCAGGAGCTCCCAGAGGAATGAACACCCACTGGCAGCTTCTGAGCGAGATCTCAACCCCAGATCCTCGACCACATCGCTGATCACCATCTGCAGAATCCTTGAGGCCGCAGAAGAAAGCCCCCTCGCATTCCTGCGGTCTCTTCTAGCAGGAAGCCGACACTGAAGTCAGCAGTAAACTACTCTGTGACCTTTGTATTGCAGTTCACAGCTTCCTGCTCTTAGTGTAACAACTGTAAGGTTCAAGTTTATAAAGTACAGTAACTGTCCAGCTGGAGGGAGACATTAGTAACAGTAGGTTATTGTGGTTTAAGTATGTGAAGTTTTGGTCTCTTCTCTGTAAGATTCTTCTCAGGGCTGTTTTGGATGGGGAATTAACCTCTCCTTCACAGCTAGCTCCAAGCTATTGTGTAATCTGGGTTAATATTGATTCAGGTGTGCATGTTTTCTGCTCGAATGAGTTGCTGGCAGAGGAAATTCAGCCTGGAGCTCATTCGGATCATGAGGTCGCATTGACAAACACACTCCTCAGTTATCCTGGAGCTCCTGAGATCTTCACTCTAGTGGTTTAGCGAGGTCTGTTTGTGATAATCCGGTTATTGACCCTCATTTGAACTGTGTGCAGATATTGATCGGAATTCCTGAATGTCCACCCCTTTTCCCTCTCTCTCGGGATGATAACCTGATGGGGTCGGATAGATACGGCCCTCTCCTGACCAGGTCCTTGGTGATCTTACAGTCAACTGCCAATAGCTGTCATCAGATAATGATTGGAAACGCCTTAGTCAGCGTCCTTACAGATAACATTTAATTGTTTTTCTCTGTTGTTCAATTCTCTTTTGACCAGAAATTAAACAAGCTATAATGAATCTGTAGATTTGTCCCAAGAAGACTATACATGTGGAAATTGGGATGTTTTAGAAAATAAAACTACATTTTTTTGAGTGTGATTAAAAGTTAAGCTTTTAAATGTAAACATTTATTTATTCCATATATTAATAATTATAAATACATATTCATAAATAAGTAATAATGTATTATTCATTATTATATTTTATATTCATATATTATTTTGAATATTGTCAAATAAATGTTTTACATTTTTGACATGAACAATCAATAATCAGGTACAATCATCATGCAAGTTTTTTCCAGAAGTCCATGTGCATCCTCTCATTTTGTGTATATATTCAGTGAGTAAAATAAGTATACAGTAAGTAAATAAGTAACTAGTGATGTCACGGTACTAAAATTCCAGTAGTCCGTACCGATACCATTAAAATGTTACGGTTCTTCGGACCAATTTCGGTACCACAGCAAAATCAGTTTGAACTATTTTATTTAACGATTTGAAAAAAAAATATTAAATTCAATTCAATGGCTTTATTATTTATGATGGTACATTTATGATTGCATTGAAGGCTACATGCTGTTTACACAAAAATATTGATGATATTGAGAAATATTGCTTATAAAAAAATCGAGTGAAAATAAACCTTCTATGCACACATTGTTATTAGTAGTAGTTGTATTTTTAATGGAGACGTAGTTAAATCTACAGTAGCCTAATATAATTATTTCTGTCAATAGCTTTAAGTTAAACCAAACTTTTATTTTAATGGGTTGCCAGTGAAGAGTTTCTGTGCGTGTATGATATGAAGACAGTTTTTCTCAAATGAAAAGGTAAAATGCTCATGAAGTGACCCTCGGAGATGAATGGAATCATATCCATATCGTCATCATATCATGAGGCAGCAGAGACAGTCTCACTGTGTGAGAGAGAGGTAACGTGTAAATGAAACCGTGCGTCTGCACCATTCGTTCACACAGAGACAAGCAGAAAATTGCAGGGTTCATATTTAAATAGTCGTTTTGCAGTTTAATGTACACAGACACCACATCAGCAGTGCCGCCGGTCGCCATTTCTGAGCGCTTTCATGAAGAGGATGCAACCTGCATGCGCATCCAGAACCAGGTTTGACCGGGTACTCAGTACCACTGGGACTGGGTACAGTAACGCTAACATTTTGTTCAGTACCGACTTGGTATCCGAATTTTTGACAACACTACAAGTAACAAGGGGCCAGTTGTTCAAAGGTAAGGTGATCGGATTTTGGTTATCGGATTGGATCAAATCTTGAAAATGGGTTGTTCAAAAGGGAAAGAAGGAATCTGAAATCAGATTAGATCAGGGAATCCAATCCTAGTTTTAATCTGGATCAAACCTTCAGTTTGTGTTGTTCAAAACTTGTCAGTGAGATTTGGATAACTTTGATCCAAAAAAATAGGATTATCCTGATCCCAACAGGGGGTAGGATTTCAAGGTGGATTTCAGGAAGAAAATGTAGTAAAACTTTAAAATTGGTCAAATAATACATTTGTATCATTTAGTGTATATACTTTTATTTATATTTTGCACTTGACTTGTGTAACCGTTGTAACAGTGATAAAGTAGACATAGGCTAACAATTAAGCTATTCAGTATAGTAAAGTAAATATAAAATAAAAATTATCTTGTCCCCATTTGTGTTTTGTCTCAAAATAAGAAACACTTACAGTGACCCCATGTTGGCTCTTCTACCTGTTCTTTACATAGCTGGTAGCCCACATTGTGTTATGTTGTCCCATTTACAGCACTGGTAATCTGGATTTGGTAATCTTGAAAACTGTGTATCTGGATCAGGGTGATCCAGTCCAATGTTGCTTTGAAAAACCGGCATAAAAGTAAGACGGATTACCTGATCCTGGATAGGAAAAAATGGGATTTCCAAATCCGGATCATTTTGATCCAGATTAAATGTTTTGAACAACTGGCCCTATGTTATCACTGTAAATTGGATTCAATCTCTCAGGTATCATCACGTAAAGGTAGTGTAGGTCAGAATTTATTATTATTTTTTTTTTCAAATTTCTTTAAACTTTCTGTATATATATCAATGCATAATTAAAATTTTTAAGTACTCTGAAAAAGAAAGATATAAAAATCGAGTGTCTGTAGACCTCTCACGACTGTTTTAAAGACAGCTCATTATTTCCATTCACTTCACCTCCTCCCTTCTTAGCTCCTTCCAAAGCCACGCCCCCAAAACACATAGAACGCAGCAACGCGTTACTTTGACAGCTGAGCTATACACTCACCGGCCACTTTATTAGGTACACCTGTCCAACTGCTCGTTAACACTTAATTTCTAAGCAGCCAATCACATGGCGGCAACTCAGTGCATTTAGGCATGTAGACATGGTCAAGACAATCTCCTGCAGTTCAAACCGAGCATCAGTATGGGGAAGAAAGGTGATTTGAGTGACTTTGAACGTGGCATGATTGTTGGTGCCAGAAGGGCTGGTCTGAGTATTTCAGAAACTGCTAATCTACTGGGATTTTCACGCACAACCATCTCTAGGGTTTACAGAGAATGGTCCGAAAAGAAAAAACATCCAGTGAGCGGCAGTTCTGTGGGCGGAAATGCCTTGTTGATGCCAGAGGTCAGAGGAGAATGGCCAGACTGGTTCGAGCTGATAGAAGGGCAACAGTGACTCAAATAACCACCCGTTACAACCAAGGTGGGCAGAAGAGCATCTCTGAACGCACAGTACGTCGAACTTTGAGGCAGATGGGCTACAGCAGCAGAAGACCACACCGGGTGCCACTCCTTTCAGCTAAGAACAGGAAACTGAGGCTACAATTTGCACAAGCTCATCGAAATTGGACAATAGAAGATTGGAAAAACGTTGCCTGGTCTGATGAGTCTCGATTTCTGCTGCGACATTCGGATGGTAGGGTCAGAATTTGGCGTCTACAACATGAAAGCATGGATCCATCCTGCCTTGTATCAACGGTTCAGGCTGGTGGTGGTGGTGTCATGGTGTGGGGAATATTTTCTTGGCACTCTTTGGGCCCCTTGGTACCAATTGAGCATCGTTGCAACGCCACAGCCTACCTGAGTATTGTTGCTGACCATGTCCATCCCTTTATGACCACAATGTACCCAACTTCTGATGGCTACTTTCAGCAGGATAATGCGCCATGTCATAAAGCTGGAATCATCTCAGACTGGTTTCTTGAACATGACAATGAGTTCGCTGTACTCAAATGGCCTCCACAGTCACAGATCTCAATCCAATAGAGCATCTTTGGGATGTGGTGAGAACGGGAGATTCGCATCATGGATGTGCAGCCGACAAATCTGCGGCAACTGTGTGATGCCATCATGTCAATATGGACCAAACTCCCTGAGGAATGCTTCCAGCACCTTGTTGAATCTATGCCACAAAGAATTGAGGCAGTTCTGAAGGCAAAAGGGGGTCCAACCCGTTACTAGCATGGGGTACCTAATAAAGTGGCCGGTGAGTGTAGATGCATTATTTACCTGAGATGAGCGGAGAGGAGAGGAAGGAATGCATGTAGTGACATCATGTCAAAAACACATGTAAATAAAAAAATCGAACTATCATCATGAAGATAAACATAAGTTGTATTTTATTACTCACTATCAAGCTACAAATATTAATATTGGTAAAGTTTACAATATATATTTATTGATTCACTAACAAGCTAGTTATCTATAAGGCAAAGCTAAAAACAGGTTGCACGATACACGTTTTTACATTGCCATAATTTACACTGTGATGAAGATGAATTTCGTGTAAAATTCATAACATATATGGTGTTCTGCATATAAGAGTTTGCTTGATGAAAGCATTGTTGATTCGTGATGAGGACTACACACCCGAGAACAAGTAAGCTTACCCATAGACAGTATAGACAGCAAGTACCGCATCGTCAGGCTCGAGGACAGATCCGGGGTCGAGGGCGGAAGCAGAGGAGGTCGTGCAACTAGGGTCCGAGGAAGTAGAGGCCGAGGATGGGGTAGTCAATGTGTAGGGCAAGGAGGCATTCTTTAGACAAGAGGACCTGCGTTGAGTTTTGCATCTTCAAGCTCAAACAAGGGCATGCGAACAGGTACGATCTGGATACGCGCAAGTGGGCAGGTCCTGTGTGGCAAAAGAGTGGTTGCCATGGTTGCGAGAGAGTGACAGGAGCCTAAAGGCCAATTCATACTTCTGCGTAGGGTGCGCGCAGTAGGTACGGCATAGCATACGCACGACGTCTCCATACCGCGTACCCTTCGCCGTAGCCTGACGTGCACCTCCTCAAAAATGTAACTACACGTCGCGACGACGCGGACCGCAAGATCGGTGATTGGTCGGCTTGGTAGCATCGCATTTCCTCATACGCATTTCCGCACGTACCTTCTCACGCATTTCCACACGTACCATCTCCTCCGACGTCTTCTCTCATTTCTGCCTTTCAGTTTTAGGAATTTCACTAAAATGAACTGTTTTTCCACCTCAATAAGCTCCAACTCCAACATGATCCACTCTCTTTCAGTCGCTATTGCTTGTAGTAACCTAGCCGCGAGGAATCTAAACACAGTGAAACATTAAAACCCTCCGCCGCCAACTAGCGTTTCGGAGCAGTACTGCAGAGCAACCAAGACCTGAACGCAGAAGTATAAATGCTCACAACGGCGTCGCCTACGTGCGTAGCCAACGTCGTACACTACGGCGTACCCTCGACGCAGAAGTATAAATTGGCCTTAAGCCAATCCGTTGTTTCGTCCCGGTTCGAAATAATGAGCTGGGTTTAGTGCAGATTAAACGGTCTAGAGTCACTTCGATTTTTATACTCTTTTTTTCAGAGTACTTAGATTTTAATTATGCATTGATTGTATATAGAAAAGTTTAAACAAATTTGGAAAAAAGTTTTTATAAAATTCTGACCTACACTAACTTTAAATGATCAAACAAATCTTTGATGGGACACAGATTCATTTTGGTAGCCGCCAAAATATCTTCAATGCAGGTTGTAAAAAAATAAAATATATTACCCTAACTTTGTTTGTCCCGGTTTGATATTATCCAGATTGATGTAGTTAGTAACCTGTAGCATAGCTGCACTAGTGAATATTAAGGACGTTAACCAATGACCGTTTGAAAGATGGTTGACCGTATCAACGTTAACCGATCAAAGTTGTCGGTAATCGGTAAAATAAAAACACACAAAAAACATTTGGTCACAGCATTTGGGTTCGCGCACTCACAAGATTTTGTGAAAAGTAAAGGCTTCAGGCTAAAACACTTGAGGTTATCGGTAGTCGGTCAGAGAAAATTTGTAGTTTTCGCCACCCCTAGTGAATATATCCCTTTGTTCTGAGATTTCTCAAGTCATTTTAGATGCATTTAAGAAAAACAGCACCTGTTGAGGAAGTTGAGGCCTGTTGTTAAACCACTAAACAGGATGTGGTGTAAACCCTGAAGGAAGTGGTACACCACTGCTAGTTGTTCTGCTCCTCATAGGAAGTGCATATCTCATTTCCAGGAAATGTGACACCATTCTTTGTGAAAGGCTCAGTGTGACTGAGATGAGGCTGTCTGAATCGTACAACCGGACAGCTGACCATTGGAGCCCTTAGTGGTCAGTAAGCTCGGCCACTCTCTCTCTTGTCTGTCTGATGTCAGGGCAGATGGTGTCCACAGATCAACATGCTCATTTAAAGCAGGATTACCTCCCTTCCTCTGATCACTTGTCCTCTCTTTCTGTTGGTGTGTGTGTGTTGAGGCCTTGATGGACAACACTGACATCTTTGACTCTTTATTTGTTGATATGTAGCTAATTGGTTTATGTGAAGTGTCTGGGAAATGTGTGCTTTGTCTGGAATGCTCTTAGAAAAGGGCGGGGTAATGCTAGCTGGATTTAAACCAATTAGATACCAGAAAGTAAGATACTGAATTATGGGCTAATTCTCACTGAGCATGAATATTGAGCATTACTTTTTTTATTACTGACCAGTAAACAGCAATCTTTATTTATATGTCCAGAACTGCATTTTTTTTTTGAAAAGCTCATAATGTCAAACATTTTCTGAACTGCAGGAAGCAGTCTTTCCGTGTTTCTTTATCGAAAGAGAAAATCAGGAAGAGAAAATAGTTGCTAGTAGAGTAAACACGGTCATCACTGTAAGTGGTCTATTTGCGGAAGGGCTGGGGGGATGTTTGCTGTTTTGTCCACCCCCTTCAACTCGCAGACTGACAAATAACAAATAGTTTCAAGAGAGTGGAATGCTGGGTCATGCTAAAGGCCATTAGTGTTTACTGTTTACGCATTTATAGGGAAAATTGCAGGGTTTTAACTAAGCACAGCTCATGACTTTGGACCGCCTAGCCATGGGAAAGTGTTTCAGTTCATTGAGCGCTCTCTCTTTCTGGCAATGCTAATTCAACAGTGCTTTATTGGCATGACCAAAAGTTAGGCCCTGTCCCAATATCCGCACTTCTGCCCTTGTGCCCCTCAAATGCGCGTTCTCGCTAAGGGGTGCAAGACCGTAGGTGTCCCGATCCTCTAATGTGTTCTCCAGGGGTGATCGTAAGGGCACTTAATGCACCCTTTTCGCAAGTGTGCATCAGACCTCACTTTGCTGTGGGATATTACCCAGAATCCTTGTAGTGTTGTGACGTTTCGAACAGCTAACCAATGGGGAGAACGGTTGCTATGGTACTGTTCGGGAGCGCAAACTCCGACGAGAAAGGTGGTGAAGTGTTCTTCCAAGGCGGCGAAATGTAAAAATATTAGTATTATTAAGTTACGAAATGTAGTTTTAAGAGTTTTTCACTCGAGAATATAGTTGTTTAAACCTCAAATCTGTGGTTTATTTATAAAGATAGCGCCTGTTTAAAAAAATTGATCGGACATTTTCGGAGTTCCAGGTGATCACCGGGCGGCGGGCCGGTGCTCAGCGCTCTGTACCCCGCCTGCAACAGCCTTGCCCCGGCTAGTCATTCTGACGTTTCCCGCGGGCTCTCTGTCTAGTGTTTAAACATGAGCTATAAATCGGCTGACATCTAACGGGCGACCTTTGGTCTCATTAATCTATTAACTTATTTGTTCCCTGGCAAATCGTGGGGAAAGTGAAGTTTTATAACTATATTTAGACTATTTAAATGTAACGTTGTAACATTAGCCTGTTATATTTGACTGAATCTTTTAACTTGCCTTATTTCTTGACTTTTACATCTTCTTAAACTTTTAGGCTACTTATACTTTAATAATAGCTATTGTTGATCAATAAAACTGAAATTTAACAAAAGACAGGGTTGTGTCATTTGATTTCATATAAGAATATTTTAATATATAGCCTATATACACTCACCGGCCACTTTATTAGGTACACCTGTCCAACTGCTCGTTAACACTTAATTTCTAAGCAGCCAATCACATGGCGGCAACTCAGTGCATTTAGGCATGTAGACATGGTCAAGACAATCTCCTGCAGTTCAAACCGAGCATCATTATGGGGAAGAAAGGTGATTTGAGTGACTTTGAACGTGGCATGATTGTTGGTGCCAGAAGGGCTGGTCTGAGTATTTCAGAAACTGCTAATCTACTGGGATTTTCACGCACAACCATCTCTAGGGTTTACAGAGAATGGTCCGAAAAAGAAAAAACATCCATTGAGCGGCAGTTCTGTGGGCGGAAATGCCTTGTTGATGCCAGAGGTCAGAGGAGAATGGCCAGACTGGTTCGAGCTGAATAGAAGGGCAACAGTGACTCAAATAACCACCCGTTACAACCAAGGTGGGCAGAAGAGCATCTCTGAACGCACAGTACGTCGAACTTTGAGGCAGATGGGCTACAGCAGCAGAAGACCACACCGGGTGCCACTCCTTTCAGCTAAGAACAGGAAACTGAGGCTACAATTTGCACAAGCTCATCGAAATTGGACAATAGAAGATTGGAAAAACGTTGCCTGGTCTGATGAGTCTCGATTTCTGCTGCGACATTCGGATGGTAGGGTCAGAATTTGGCGTCTACAACATGAAAGCATGGATCCATCCTGCCTTGTATCAACGGTTCAGGCTGGTGGTGGTGGTGTCATGGTGTGGGGAATATTTTCTTGGCACTCTTTGGGCCCCTTGGTACCAATTGAGCATCGTTGCAACGCCACAGCCTACCTGAGTATTGTTGCTGACCATGTCCATCCCTTTATGACCACAATGTACCCAACTTCTGATGGCTACTTTCAGCAGGATAATGCGCCATGTCATAAAGCTGGAATCATCTCAGACTGGTTTCTTGAACATGACAATGAGTTCGCTGTACTCAAATGGCCTCCACAGTCACCAGATCTCAATCCAATAGAGCATCTTTGGGATGTGGTGGAACGGGAGATTCGCATCATGGATGTGCAGCCGACAAATCTGCGGCAACTGTGTGATGCCATCATGTCAATATGGACCAAACTCCCTGAGGAATGCTTCCAGCACCTTGTTGAATCTATGCCACGAAGAAGTGAGGCAGTTCTGAAGGCAAAAGGGGGTCCAACCCATTACTAGCATGGGGTACCTAATAAAGTGGCCGGTGAGTGTATATATAAACAACATGTATTTTTTCATGAATGGGGTGGGAAGAATTTCATTATCAATTTCCATAATAACAATTAAAATTGCATTTCGAATCGCTGTGAATACGGTAAGGCAGTATAAGCTCAGGTAAACCTCAATCACAATTTATCTTTGCCAAAACTGTTTTAATATTAATAACATTAAAAGAAAGGTTGGTAGCTAAGAGTAAAAAAAAGATATTGATTTTTTCATTCAAAGGATTGTGTCATATTACAGCTATTATAAGCAGCACACACATTAGCCAAATTAACCAACCCTTGCTGATCACAACAGAACTGACGTATATTTTTGACGTGTGCAAAACTGTCCCAATTCTGCTCTTCACAGCCTCGGGCCCTTGCGCACTTTCTTCGCTAAGTGCACTTTCAACAAGTGTCCACTTCCAGGAAGGCCTTAGGGCTCAAGTGAGAATTGGGACTGGGCCTTAGTGTTAGGGGTTATTCAAATCTTTAAGCATGTGTGCTAGTAATAGTGATTCGTGTTTGTCACTATACTGGAATTTCTAACTTTGATACAATACCTTGAAAAGTATCAATATTAAATACCATGTGATATCACTGGGAAAAAAATGGTGCATATATTGTCATATATAGATATTTTTAATATTGTTTTATCCGTCCATGAAAAGTCTAGGCAATCAAAAAATCTTCTGAAGAGATGACTTTATATGATAAAGCTTTTAAGCTTTTTTTCATGTAAACCTGGATCAATTACCATTACAATCTCACAAATATTTGCTAACTTAAAGTATTTGTTTTTTAAAATGGGGTAATTTTGTTGCAATAGCTGACACACAGCACAAGGAAGCTTGATTTCAAATAGTAAATTAAAATTAAAGACAAGTAAACAGTAATAAAATAAGAACAAATGAACAAATTATGGTTACACTTTATTTTAAGGTGTCTTTATACATAAGGAATAATTGACGACAGGCCGTTGAATTATTAGAAAAATAATGCACACCCGAAGGTGGTAATGCGGTCACGAGCGCAAAGCGGAGTCTCAATGAAATACTGACATTTTCTCTATCTCTCTTATACACACACAAACCATGAACTGATATACATTTTTTAAATTAGGGCAGATTAAACAAAAAAACTGAACAGATGCTAAACCACACTCTAAGCTGGAGGTTGCTCTCTCTGCGAGAGTAAGTTACTGTAAAACTTCGAATAATAGCCAAGTACCAAATAGACGCCTCTTTTACATGCCTTGGTGTGGCGACCAGGCCATCTGACAGTCTTACCTGGGCCCTGGACAAGATAATCTAATGGGACCCCGACCCCTCACACCCAGATCTCTCATTGTCCCTTGCTCTTCCTCTCATGTTCCCCTCCTCTGCTCTTCCATCTTCAAAAGACTTCCATGTTTTTATATATATATATATACAGTATATATATATATACATAAAACACCATATACTTTTACCCACACTGAATAAAAACACGTTTAAATGGGTAATTTTCTTTTCTGACATAACCTACTGCAGTTCTTGTTAAAACACACTAGATATGAAAAATCTGTGCATTTTGGGCACTTTTTGTGTGAAATCATATTTATTTTTGTGTCCATCAAAGTGTGCTTTCACTTTTAATTAAGCATGAACAGAGATCTGGCCCATTATCTGTTCACCGATGCCGACAGTGACGCATTTCAGGCGGCTTTTTATTTCTCATCTACATATATATATATATATATATAGTAATAAAGCTAATGCAAGCACTAGGAATCAATGAATTCTTTGCTAATACTTCCTCATCATCGTGGAGAGCGCAGTTCGCACCGCTTTCTCCTTTCCACAAGCGCGTGCTCTCCCGTGGCGTCTGTTGTTGCTATGCAACAATGAACTTGCGCGCCTCTAAAAACGAGCGCGCCGCGCCGCTTTTATGAGCTAATAGAAGATGCGGGAATAGCGCAGCCAGTAGATGTTCATGCGGCAAGCTCTTTACCACACTAGAGAGCTTGACGGAAGAAACGCGCGGGTGTTGAAGGTGTGCCTCCTCTAAAAGTGTCCACCGTCCGGGTGAAACAGTATGCATGGTTTTTTTATTTACCCGCCACGGTGGCTGGTAGGTGAAGTGAATTTACCCGCCACAACACACAATCACCCGCATTTGGCTGGTGGCGGGTGCTAATTTCCATCCCTGCTGTACACCCAAAGCTCTTTACAATCATATCAGGAAATCTTTCCTCAACCACCACTAGTGTGCAGCATTCATTTGGGGGATGCGACGGCAGCCACTGTACACAACGGCGCCACTGTACTCACCGCACATTTCAAAGATCTCAATACAATGTAAAGCATTTGTTCTGGCTCTTGTTTTTAATTCTTTTACTCCATTGTTGTGCTTGTTGTCATATTATGAGATGGTCCTCACTGCAGAACATGAAATTCAGGGGGAGGAGTTGGATCCAGATCCAGCTCCTCCCACCTTACATATATCTAAACCTACCAATCTCCGCCCCTGACCCCTAACCCAACCCCTAATCCTACCCATCTCCACCCCTTATATCTGGATTCAACTCTGGATCTCATGTACTGCAATGAGGTGCTACTGCATATTATTGCCGTTGTACAAGAAGGCTGTGACAGTTGGTCGTGTGGTAATTGTCCAGCCCCTCCTCCACTGTGATTGGACAGCTGGGTAAAAAGCAGCAGTGATGAGCTTTGGGGAAAAAAAATTACCCCAAAAATGTCAGGAAAAACGCCAAGCGCTCAGTGTGAAATTGACGCTCAGTGTCTTGTCACCCTGCTGGCATTTTTAAAACATGGCGCTGCCATTGAATAGGCCTATATAAAAAAATGTATTGCTGGCCTAAGAAATAAAAACTCGTTGGTGGGCACAGCCTAAGAGTCCTGCTATGTCTCCAGCACCATGTTAATGTTAGGAATGTGTGGATTTCTGTCTCTCTCAGTATCTTGGCAGTACCAATCTCTTTTTCTATAAACATAACGCTTGTCTGATAAGAGTTTCCAGTGGTCTCGTCATCATGCCATGAGGTTGGCATCAGCTTGCCTTAATAGGACATTTTTTCACCCAATTTCTATCAAACCCAATTAGGTGGCAGAAAGCACTCACTAGTCCTCACGTGCTCTGAGCAGTGGCTTCATATGCGTGTGCTCTCTCAGACATTGCTCAGAAACCATCTTACAGCGCCCACATATAGTGAAATGAGTTGCCTTTTGTTGCTTATTGCGCTTCAACGGTTCAAAATCACTTATTTTTAAACACCAATGCTTAAAAATGCATGCAAATGATACATTTTTGTGATGGCGCAGCTCAGCAACTCACTTGAGCGTAACTGCGATAGAGACAAGTCTAAAAAATAACTACCAGTTGACGAATTTCCACCGGTTAATTGTGTCTACCAGTATATTGCCCACCCTAGTTTATTATTGGTTATTTTATTTGTTTCATGTTCTCACTAGGGTTGGGTATTGAGAATAGAGTATCTGATTGGAATCGGGACTAACTTTTTGTTTTTCCCGGAATCGTTCAAAAGTTAAAATTTCGATTCCTAGTTTCGATATTCACAGTCTGTCGACCAGAAGAAGAAACCACTGAACAACACCAACGAAGAAGCGTCTACCGGAACTGTTGGCATAACCGTGCGAGTCGAACATGAGTAGCTTACGTCGGCGGTCCAAAGTGTGGCTTCACTTTTCTAAAAATAACGAAATCTCGGCAAAATGCAAAATTTGTGACAAAAGGGGTATTTGTGATAGAAGGAGTATTTCCTTCAGAAAGGAGTATTTTCTTCAGAAAGACCGTTGGTTAGCAAGGTTAGCTAAACTTTTTTGACCCTACCTCTTAAAAGAATCAGAATTGAGAATCGTTAGGAACCAGAATCGAAACAAGGAATCGGAATCAGAATCGTTCAAATTCAAACGATACCCAACCCTAGTTCTCACTAGGCAATATAATCATTTAACACACAAAATCATGTTTATCCTCGTTGCAAGCAAACCCATATTCATACAGTGCTTTGTTTTATTTTATTTTTTATGTAGGTTTGTTAGTGGTTTTCTGGGAAATATTTTTTTCTAGAATCTTTTGTTATTGTCTAGGCCGTCAGTTTTGGTCAATTTAATGCATCCTTGCAGAATAAATCTGAACTATACAGGGCTCCAGACTAACTTTTTGCCTTGGTTGCACTGGTGCGCCTAACTTTTTTTATTTAGGTGCACCAGCACAAAATTTAGGTGCACTCAAATTTTTTCTCGTCTCGCGTCACCTTTAACGCCACAATTTCAAGGTCACCTTTTTCTTATGCTCCATATATTCATATATATTATGTAAATGCTTTGAAAAAAATAAGATGTAGTTTTTTTAAGCACAATTATACTGTATATAAAAATATAAATCTTTAAAAAAATTAATAATTTAAAGTGCTGTTTTTACATTGTTCAAGTTAGGGCAGGGTATTGACACCAATTTCACAATTCGATTCAATATTGATTATTTTGGATATCAGGTACAATACATGGCAAATTTTCTCAAGGAAAACAAATCTCAACTAATGCTGTAAGGTAAAAATTACCTGATTTGGACACAAACACTTAAATTACACTTTTATTTATTTTTATAATAAAAATGTTATATGAAATATAAACATTTAAATGGTGGCTGCATAAAAACTTGCCAGTTTTTTTTTTTTTCAAACAACATGCATTAAATATTGAAGAACATTAAAAATTATAATGAATATGTGCATGTATTTGGCAAAATGTTAATTCTTAAAAATTAACAAAAAAGAGTTAATTTTTCTAGCTGGCTAACGAGTTTATGGTCACTGGGTTTTTTTTTCTGAGGTAAATGTGATGTTACATTACATTGTTTACATGCTTTTTACTGACGTCTTTCCACAGTTGAATCACAGATGGAGCGATTCTATGTGAAAGATACGGATTTCGCTAAGTTGTACTCTATCTTTTAACACACTTTCAGATGCTCAGATGCTCACGTGTGCTCCGCGCTGCTGCTTCACTTGAGCTGAGCCAGAGCGATCTCACGCCACAGCGTCAATACACTATTTATGTTTTGAATTTCGTAAGAAAATTGACCTAATTTGAAATCTGAGACTTTATTTCATATCAATAGTAACAAAGCACAAAGATTATTGCGATTTATTGGTGAGATGCATGTTGCGAGCGCAACAATCTTCCATTCATTCATAAACTGAAAACAGCGTAGCCCAACGGGTTAGTAAAATGAGAATTAGTTTTTGAATATGAGAATATATTTTATCTAGCCCTAAAAAGTAGCTAACATTTTTAAAAGTTTCTTCGTCGTCTGATTCTTCTGCTGCTGATTGCCGTTACTGATTCTCTGGTGTTCAGGTCGCAATTTATTTTCGTATCACACAGCACGGAGCATTTACCATACGTGCAGGAGAACAAAACAAGACTCGTTTGTGGAGAGAGTCAGCGGATGCGATCATGCAGAGAACGTTAGGTGCACTGGTGCGACCTAGAAAACATTTTGGTCGCACCCTTACACATACCTGCAAACTTGTCGCTTTCGGCGAAAATCGTCGTTTAAAGTGCGGTTGTTAACAGGTTAAAGAAAACACTCTGTAAAACGCTACAAATCAAAGTGGAAGTAAACGCATTATAAAACAGCCCGTGATAGATCGGTCATCTTCCTCTTTGCGCAAGAATTCTCACTCTCACTGAGCGTGCGCATGCTCACATAACAACATCACGAACGCCATAGAAGAAGTCCTCTTAAAGGCATATCAACATGTCATGAACACTACTGAACACTAGGTGGCCGTTACAGAGTTCCATTGGTTTTCAATTCTTGTCCTCAAAACAGAGCACTAATCTGTTTATTTTTAAGTGTTTGTAGTATTATTTTATACAGAATTATTTATAATTCTGATGAGAATACAGTTAGGGTTAATTAAAATGAAGGAAAACAAATATATTGATCTGAAATATAGCAAATTAACTTTAAATTAATTTTGTTAAAATTACCAAACCTATCTCAAAATCTTTTTGTCTTTTTATTAGTTTAATTAATGAACTAATTATATGAAACTATTATCAGTGCACTATAAATAAACTGGTTTTATGCCTTTATTAATAAAACGTCTTTTATTACGGAAATAATAAAATAATAAAATAAAATTTATCGCACTCTAGAGCCCTGCTATATCTGAACGATAGTTAAGTTTGTGTTCTGTGCGTGTGTGTTGTATGTTATTGATTTATGGCAGAATAAACCCTTAATGGTGATTTTTAAATAGTTACTGGTTGAATGTACATTTATCCTTCTGCTTATTACATGACTACTTTCTGAATTAGTAAATAAATGCTCATTATTCACAAGTTATTAAGATTAGCAGAATGCCTTAAAGCACAATTCATGAATCATGTCCAGAGAGTGACTAATAAGTGCGTTGGAATGCTCTGTGGGTCAGAGCGTTTTTGGGCTGGCTAAGAGAGAAAGAAAGACAGAGAAGTTATTTTTAACAACACGGCTCTGTTTCTCCAATGCCCACTGATTCATTACTGTCTCTATCACTCACACACACACGCAGTCTACCACCACCTGCCCATCTACTGACCAGCTGCTGCCCCTCCTGTCTCTCTCTCTCTGTGTGTGTGTGTGTGTTTGTGTGTGTTAAAGAGACCCTGAGGACATGAAATGTTGCATGACCATTCACACAATAAGATCATTTATACCTCTTTTTAAAAATCTCAATACATATCTAATCGGCACCTAAGAATCGTAATATTGTATCAGCCCCAATGGGAGGTGAGGTGAATACAGTCTACAGGACACATCTCTCTCTTTCTCGATTGTTTTCCTCAAACTCATCTTAATAATGTCCTCTGGGTCTTTATTGACTACATACATCAGCAACAATTTTGACAGATGCTGATAGTTTGTTCAATGGTCGATATATTATTTATTATATTTAAGACACTCTTTTCCGCTCCTCAAAATGAAAAAAAAACATAAAACATTAGCGTTTTTATATGTTTGCATTTGTATTCTCGCCGCAGCTGTGGTGACGTGCGTCGACTCGTCAGGGCAGGAAACCAGCACTAATCACATTTTAATGTCCTCCTGCTTCCCAGCGTTGTGTTTCTGTCAGGGCCTGTGTGTAGCATCCTTCATGTAAGAGGAAGATAAGTTTTTCTTTCAACACTTTGACTGGCTGAGGGGATGATGTTAGCTCCGGTGTTGTCAGGACTGGGGTTTAGTTCACCTACTGGCAGGGGGGACGTCGACCTTGATCCTTAATCCGTCGAACGGATGATTATGTCATGTTGTTAGATGTATCTCACTGGGTTATATTCTTATGTTTGACCTGCAAACTCATTAAAAATCAGAAACAACAAAATTGTGTCTGTATATTAGATGTTATTTTTGTATTGTTTACGTACTATTATAGTATTTCTTATATTTTTTATTAATTATATATTTTTATATATAATTCTTATTATTATCTTTAAGATTTTTTATTTTAATTACAATGTTTTTTAGTAATTTTGTTATGTGCGTTTGTCATTTTATTAGATTTCTTATATTTCTATTTAATATTTCTGTTTAGTTCTATTTCAAATTTAGTGTTTTTAATCTTACTAAAACTTATTTTTGTTAGTTGCCAGGGCATCATTTAAAGTTGTTTGTAAGTTTAAGTTTTTCATCTCGTATTTATATTTTATTTTATTTTATTTCCACTTTAATTTCAGAAATAATTTTTAGTTTAATAAAAGTTTTATAGCCTACAGGCCTGTATAAAACTTTTATGGCGTGAAGACACTCGGGCCAGTTGAGGGAATTGTCACTTGGCCGATCGTGCCAGTGCTGCATCTTCACAGAAGTTGATAATTTGCTAATTTTTTAGCCTTGCCAAATTAAATTTTCAAGTTTGGTACCCAGAGCACCGTGGCTCACATCGTGCAAATACTTTCACAACTTCCTGAGCTTGCACGGACAATGTTATATTCACAAAAAATTGCCAAATTGCCTGTCGAGTATCATCGTAAGCGTAGTTGGTTAAACATTAAACGTTAACATGAGAAATAGCTATGTGTAACAGTATATTGGGTCTGTGTAACTCTTAAAGTGACAGCAGCCTAATTATTCTGTCTGTTTTTATGTTAATCAAACAAAGGAACATCGCTCACTGCTCTTGAGTGAATAACTGTAATACGGGTTAATCTATATTTAAATACAGTAAAGAAGACCATGCAGTGATATTTTACATTTGATTACTATTTCTGTACCCGACCTAAAAAGTTAGACCTACGTGAAAAACCTGAAAATAACTGTTTATTTCATTTGTATATGTTTATTCTAGGGCTGTAGTCAACCAAAGAATCCTTGGTCTGAACACAAAGTCTTGTCCTGCGCAACGATTCAGTTGACCAAAAAAAAAGGAAAAAAAAGACGGGATGTTTTGATTGAACATTTTTGAGCAATTTTCATAGAGCATTTATAAAACAACAACGAAAAAACATCAAATATATATAAAACTACAACAATAATACAATTCTTTGCAAATTAAGTGATAGGCGCACGCATAATGGAAGCAACGCGGTCGTGGTTTGACGCGTCTTTTTTTGCCAAGTGCGTCCATGCCACATTGAGACATATAGTGGATAAAAACATAATCAAAACAAGTAGCGTTCTAACTCAATGAATACAGCAAACGTACATCCCTTACTGAGCGCGCATCAGCAGCGCAGCCAGTCACAGGTGCGGACCGAGTGTTATGTGTGTGCGCTAAACTGTGGCGCTGTTAAAAAATAGCCTAAATTAAAGCATTTAAAGTTGGGGATAAAACATAGGCTGTATTATATTTAGAATACAGTAATAAATAACTGTTTATAAAGGAATAAATATCACGGAGTAGCCTAAATCATTGAAAATTTATTTTTTATTGGTAAAAAAAATAATGCAACTGGTCGACCAATAAGAATGTCAGTTCGACCAAGACGGCATCGACGATTAGTCGACTAAACGACTAAAGTTGACAGCCCTAGTTTATTCTATTGTATTCATTTGTGCTATTGCTCATAATTTGATTATTTGTTATTTTATTACTTACTGTAACAATATTTAAAATATATATGACTAAAGCTATAGTTTTTGGTGTCATAACCTTATTTATTAAGGTTACATGGATCAAAAAACAACAAAAACAATAACTAGGCCCATTGTATGTTCTTTATTAATTTCTTTATAATTATTCAGTGAGTGCCCCTACTATGCTTTTTCAAATATTTCCTTTCATGTTCTGTGTATAATAGCTGTTTGTGAATGTAAAAGTTATAAATATCAAAGTGCATGATAAATAGTTATTGTCTTCCAAAAGAAAGAATCGATTCTGAACTGCTGAAATGTGTCGTCAGTAATTCCGGTATTAATTCCATAACATTCATAGGTAACAATTAGGGGTGTAACGATACACAAAACTGACAGTTTGGTTTTCCCACGGTTTTGACGTCTCGGTTCGGTTCGATTCGGTTCAGTTTTGAAAGCTAAAATGGCTTTTTTTTCTTTTTTTTACCAGTGGTTTAATGAAAAAAAGGTCTTTGTCTTTAAATTAATTTAATTACAATTGAACATTTCACAAGGATTAAAAAAATCTGCTAATGCTGTAAACTATATAGGGAGCCACACATGATTACTTTAACATTAAAGGTTGTAGACTTTTAACCTAAATTCAGATGCTATTTATTTTTTAGATATAATAATCAACACACAACATATTGTATGAAAACATGTAAACTGGCAGTTTTTGCATTAACTTGTGTTTTTCTCTTATTTGTTGTTGAAATATAATTTACACAGTTGTAATTTTCATGATAGTTTAAACATACATTAAATAATCAAGATATCATAAACAGGTTAAGCAAAATATAATATACATAGTGCATTTATTTAGTGCAAGAGTTCATTTATAGGAAGTTGTGGACACTGAATCACTTGCCTGTTGAGGTAAATATAATGCTATAGTGAGCTTTGCTGTTTTATTGACGTCTTTCCGCGGCTGAAACACTGATTGAGCGATTACACGAGTTATGATGCCTTTCAGTAAGTATACTGTATCTTTCAACATACCTTCAGGTGTCTTTTCTGTAACTGAGGAAGAGATGATCACATTTACTCGCGCGCGCGCTGCCGCTTGAAATGAGTAGCCTATAGTTATAGTAAGCCCACAGCGATCTGTCACGTCACATCAAAGAGCGCCAAAACGCCATTTCATTTTCGTGATCAAATAGACAGAATTGGAAAGAATAAACCTTGCTTGTTATCGAAAGTAACAACACAGAGCTTGTTATTTGGTGTTAATGGTGGTTAGGCTACAAAACTGAATTCGTTGTGTACTGTATACATAAGACATGAGGTCCATTGAGCCGGGCTGGGCGGGGCCGGGGTAGCAGGGGGCGGGGCGTGTTCGGTACGCAATGACAGTATCGCAATTCGAATCGTGAGTTCAGTATCGCGGTTTTTCGGTTCGGTTCGAAAATCGTTACACCCCTAGTAACAATGCACCAAATTTGCGTAATTCTCACCTATGGTCTTCATTGGCTGCCCGCGAACAATGTCTGCTTTTCCCGCTATCAATCAAACACTGTAGTTGGTTTGTGTTGTGTACATGTTGAGAAGACATGTTTCTGCACTGCAAAAGGAAATTCTCTTTGTATGTACTTTCATAGGATGAGGTTGTGATAAGTCACTAAGTCAGTGGTTAAAATAACCTCAGCAGTACAACAGCAGTTGAACCTTTTGACAGTGAGGTCAACGTGTTTTATATTTGTCTAAAGAAGGAACTAAGTTCTTTTTAAGTCCGTTTTCCTTTTAGGAAAAGTGGTAATATACAAGCTTTGATTTGAAGGTGTGCATGAGTGTTTAAGACATTAAATGTTGATTGTTAGAAGGAGAACTGTATTTTTTGAGTGTCATCACCGTTTTCCCTCTGATCCCAGAACAGACTCCAGGAGATCCTGATCTCGAGCACCAGATGAGTCATGTTAATGAGTTGTATTGGTTTGCATGTGAACCGTTCCGCCTGTTCTCCTGAGGCGGCCTCCCTTCACAGTAGCTCTGCCTCTGTGGAAACATTGAGGGAAAGCAGCCGGAGAGGGGCGGAACAAATAAACACGGCCTCTAATGAGGCAATCCAGACCAGTGTTGTGCCCGTACCCACACACGGGCCAAATCCACACAGGTCCTCATCTGGGACAAATGTGAAGTTTACGCTGCCGTGTTAAGGATAAAGTCAGTGATCCGATTCACACAGCTTGGTAGAGACTCTTAAATGTGCCCAGAGAAGTGTTCCTGTAAGGAAGTCTCCAGCCTTCCCGTGCTGATTTTTTTTGGAAGAGTCCCCAGTTATGACTATAAATTGTAGTAGACCACGAAAGTACTCTTTGTTTTCATTCCTTAGCTCTCAAATGGAGTCGCAGCAGGAGTGTTTTGAAGGGGACATTTCATGAAAAGCTTGTTGTTTTTAATGTGAAATCCTCTATAGTTCACAACCCCGGTCTGCACTGAACATTTATCAAAACTAAACTGCAAAAATGAGGCATTCTGATAATGTCATGGCTATGATGTCACAACCATGAGCACATTATAGCAATAGTTCACAAAAAAACCTTGATATTTATTCATTTATAAAGCAGTTATTTATTACTGTATTCTAAATATAATTAGCATATGTTTTATCCCCAACTTTAAATGCGCCACAGTTTAGCGCACACACATAACACACTCGGGAACTGCACCTACTGGCTGCGCTGCTAATCGCGCTCAGTAAGGGATGTACCGGTAGGTAGTTTTGCTGTATTCATTCAGTTCACGCTACTTTAGTCGACAGAATGTCCAAGAAATCTAAATCTTTTGTCTGGCTACATCTTTGTGGAGGTAGGCGACGATGGCGACCGCGTTACTCCATTATGAGCGCGCACATCGCGTGCCTACATTTGAAATCGAACTTGAGCGCGCAAAAGACGTGAGCAGCTCTTTTAACGGCTTTATCATACTGACTCAATAGATTGTTTTCTTAATAGGTTTTTATTTGTACACTTGACTCATTTGAAAGTAGCCGAAATAATGTAACAAAACGAAAATAAACTTATATGCTATCTTACAACACAGCCTAGATTTCAGATTGTTTTTTAGGCTATTTTGTCTGTTGTTTTAAAATGCAGATCGGCTGGACAAAAGTTAACCCATAGCTTTGTAAGTAAAGAAGAATACAGCCTGTATTAACGAGAGCTTTTGTTAGGATTTTTCATTATGTGGCAGATAGCAGTTATATTATTTTGTAGAGTGTGGTGTGATCAGGTGCGCGATTGTCACCATAGAGCTAGTGCGCCTCACTTTTTGCAGTTAAAAAAAAATCACTTAATTTTCAAAGAATTGTATTATTATTATAGTTTTATTTATTTTTGATGTTTTTTCGTTGTTGTTTTATAAATGCTCTATGACAATTGTTTAAAAAATGTTAAATCAAAACATTTAAAAAAACAGGTTTTTTTTTATTTTAGTCGACTAATCGTTGCGCAGGACAACCTAGTCATTTGACCAATCGCCGCGTGTTTGGGAAAATGAATCGTCGAACGAATCATTTGGGAGTCGTTGAGCAAATCAGTTAAAAATAAATGCATATTATAAGACAAAGGGCTCTATCTTGCACCCGGCGCAAATGACTTTATACACTGACGCATTTATCATTCCTATTTTGCACTCGCGCAAAGCGGGCTTTTTTCCTCCACAGACGCACGTCGGTAAACTAACAAATGAACTTGCGCTTCCTGGGCGGGTTGGCGCAAAAAGGAGGCGTGTGTCGGCGCAAACAATCCCTGGTGCTATTTTGCAGTTCCAGAAAACAATTGCGCCAATGACCAGAAAAAACCTGGTCTAAAGTCAGTGGCGCGTTGCGCGTACATTCAGATGCTATTTTAAGCGTGCATGCTTGGCCATAATACAGAGTGTGAACAATGCGCATACACTATAGATGATTCTCTCATCAACACAGATGCATTTTACTTTTTGCAAATGATACATTATTATACGGAAAAATATATAAACATGAGGGAAATCATTGTTGTGTCCATGATGATGGGAAAAATAGGCATAAAGCTTACACATTTACCCAAATTATTATATGCATGTTTAACCCGAAGCTAATTTGGGTGGGTTTGTCCCATCCCCAGTGTCCATTCTCTTTCTTTTACGGCCCTGACGAGAACATCGTTCTACTCGGATGTGAACCGATGCTGAAGCGCGCCTGGTAAATGCGCGTTAAAATAGAATTGCGCCACGGAACAAGCGCACCTCGTTCATCATGCTCTTAAAGGGCATGTGATATGACGCTCTTATTGGTTTATTTCCGTTACGCCCAAACCACACCTATGAATAATGAAGCTACTCCAGACCAACCCCTTTTAGATTTGCGCCAGGCGCAAGAGGCATTTATCCCGCCGGGAAAATAGCAACAGCGCCGGGATCAGCCCACAAAGTTAATTGCGCTTTGCGCTTTGACACTTGCGTTTCAGATCGTTAAAATAGGGCCCATAGTGTTTTTTATCCTTGTATGCACGTTAAACTGTTTTTTGGAACTCCTAAAACAAAAATAGGAACATTTCAAATGCTATGATTGGGGCTCTTTATATTTCAGGAATATAAAAATGCTGCTAAAATTGTAGAATATGAAATACCTCAGTGTCAAGTTTCCATCAGCTCTTAGCACAACTGTGTTTTCATTATAAATCTCAATAGGGCTTTTTTTACTATGAAACAACAACGACTTCCCATTGAACATTGTTACTGGATTCAGGGCCGTTTGGGTGAGATATTAAAGGAAACTCGCCTCACGAGTGTTGTAGTAATTCATGTCTATACAAGGCACATGCTAACATTCACTCCGTCTTTATTACTGCTCCACGTCAACCTCCTGGATCAAATTTACGAGGGGCGAACAAGAGCGAGAGCGCGTGTGTGAAGGAGAATGAGAACAGTGTGTGTTTCGCTCTCGCCTCGAGCGTGTTCTCTCACACACAGGTTCATATAAGCTGTAATGGAGACATGAACTTGCGACACTTTGATGCCTGTTTGTTTATGCTTGCAGTGCCGGTTGGCCCATGGGCAGGTCACAGACGGGGCAGAGAACACCTCTCATACCCTATTAAGACTAATCCTGCCCTGCAAATGACAGGTTCAAATCTCTGACCTCTGTTTGTTTTGACTTCCTCTCGTAAGAGCTTGTGTTATGTGGAGTGGATGGAGGCTTTCTGCGTCGCAGAGCCGTTTCCTCTGTGGCTCTCTCAGGAATAGAGGTGATTTACGGGGCGGACACAAGTCCCCACTGTGAAGCCCACTGGGAATTACTGCTCCGTCTCATTAAGAAGCTCTCTAAAGTCCTCTGCTGGCTCTAAGCCGTAACATGCCTCGAAAATATTTTTGCTTCATGTAAACCAAATACAATAATAACAGCAATGTTTACATTTACGTTAATGTATTTTTGCAGGCACTCGTGTCTGAAACAGCTTGCTGTGCATTCAAAGAGTTAAAGCTCCAATATGTAAGGATTTTGTAATAAAATATCCAAAAATCACTTGCACGATGTGATATATTTCCTACAGTTGTGTACTTACAATATCCCCAAAGTCTCCAAAGTTCTTTTATTTCAGAGAAATTCCAATTTTAAAAAGTGTCCGTCCCGGAAAAAAATGTCGCCTGTAAATGACGCAATATCCGCGCTTTCCTCGGCTATTCTCGGCTATCCTCGTTTCCGCTCGTATTGCCATAGCCATGACGTAAACATGGTGACAGACGCGGACAACTGCATAGTGAGTAACATCTAGCGGCACCCAGTTCTTGTTTTGTTCAAACACAGACCATGGCAAGCAGACTAGAATGAGGATCAATATCAGCATGATGTTTTTGAGATGCCGATAGCTAGCGTCCGAGACTGACTTCCACTCGAGAGAGCTACGTAGCGTCCGTGACTAATTTGGACTTGACAGAACTCACGAGTCACGACATTACAGCTTCATTGGACAGGTGAGCAAAATTATAAAACAAATCAATGTTATAACGTTAGCTTGACATGATGAAATGTTAGAATATGGTCAGTATGTTATTCTTATGTTGATCTAGCTGCTAGTTCGTATAGCAAACCAACTACAGTAACACGTAGAATAACATTATGACTTTCAACACACATTTAAATGCTGTTTAGTGTGATAGTGTAGCATTATTCCAAGTGGAACAGCGCTGCGTTTCCCTCACAAGTTTAATTCATCTAATAAACTGACCTGTGTGAGTAATCCAGCACTTGCGTGTAGTTCAATAGGATGAAATTTCCTTATTCCTTTATATCCGCGGGACTCGCGTGTGATATATGTATCTTATAAGCAATCGCGACCTGCTTCATACCACTATAATGTTAAAAAACATGAGTGTTTTCACTTATCCTTAAACATTATTAGATCCATCAGCTTGACAGCAAGTCCCATCATTCAGCTCGTTACTGCCTCATATACATTCGCCTTTGTTATTGTTGGAAACGGCGCCCTCTTGTGCCCAACTAAAGTTACATACTGGAGCTTTAATGTGGTTAGTGTGTGTGTGTGTGTGTGTGGGATTTGAATCCATAACCGTGGCAGCTTTGAACATGGCTATAGCAACATCTTTCACATCAACATCTTAAACTGATTTTGTATTAATGTGTCATTCTGTTTTCTCTCTGACAGAGACATCAAGCCAGATAACATTCTCATGGATGTGAATGGACACATTCGGCTTGCAGATTTCGGCTCCTGTCTTAAACTCAGGGAGGATGGAACGGTATGTATGTTAGTTGTTTGAATATCAAGGAATATGCAGATATAAGAGCACACTAGAATATTAATCCTCATATTTCACTGGAGGAGGAAGTCATCATATATATATATATATATATATGCTGTTTAGAGCTGATAATGCATTTTAGTGTTTTAATAAGTTAGACAGATCCTACAATTTGGTTTGAAAGCTTTACAGGAATGTGTAAATGAAAACCAAGGCCATGTTTACTTTTATGCAAAGCTTGATTTAAGCTCTCATCAGTGTTTCTCTAGCTCAACAGGTGCTACCAACACTAAATTAATGGCTTTGATTCCAAGAAAACATCCTAATAAAATGTTACTTACAGCAAATGCCTCATGGGCTTAAAAAAATCCCATGAGGCATTGCGAATTGCGTAATCCATTACTGAAGAAATTATTTTTAATATCACTATGAGAAAGTGAATGAGAAAATACTTTTGGAACCAAGTCTATCTTATGCAGTGACATCCAGAATATATTTTAACTATTTTTTGGGATCAGTTTCGGATTCGTTTTCCCATAATTTAGTTCACTCGCTGTCCTAAGAATGTTTTGCCTCAGTTACACTATACTGTTTAACAGTTTGGGAGCAGATTTTTTTTTTCCAAGAAATTACTAATTGTATTCAGCAAGCATGCATTAAATTCATCAACATATATAATGTAAAAAAATCTATTTCAAAGAAATGCTGTTCTTTCTATTATATTCTGGAATCCTGAGTAAAGTATCACATTTTAAAAAATGTTTCCACAAAAATGAAGTAGCACAACTGTTTTTAACAATATAATAATAATAAGAAGAAGAAGAAGAAGAAGAAATGTTTCTTGAGCATCAAATCAGCATATAAGAATTATTTTGAAGGATCCTGTGTTGGAGTAATACAGCTTTGCCATTACAGACTAATTACATTTTTTAAATATTAAAATAGAAAACTGTTTTGAAGTTATTATTAAATTGTAATAATATTTCGAACATTATTTATGTTAACCTTGGTGAGCATGAGAGATAGGTTTTATATATACTGTATATATATATATCTGTATATCTCTCATGCTCACCAAGGTTGCATTAATTAAACTACAGTAAAACATAAATAATAATAATAAAAAAATATTTTATATATATACTGTATATATATATATATATATGTATGTATGTATGTATATATGTATGTGTATATATATATATATATATATATGTGTGTATATATATATATATGTATATGTATATATATGTGTGTGTGTGTATATATATATATATATATATATATATATATATATATATGTGTGTGTGTGTATATATATATATATATATATATATATATGTGTGTGTGTGTATATATATATATATATATATATATATATATATATATATATATATATATATATGTGTGTGTGTGTATATATATATATATATATATATATATATATATATATATGTGTGTGTGTGTATATATATATATATATATATATATATGTGTGTGTGTGTATATATATATATATATATATATATATGTGTGTATATATATTTTTTATATATATAAATCTTACCAACCCAAAAGAATGGTAGTGCAAGTGCATCAGCATTTAAGGTTCTTAAAAATAAAGCCAGTGACGTAGTTACAGTGCATGACTACAATATAAGGCCTGGAATACACTACAGGACTAGGCATTGTACACTTGCCGACTTTGTAAATGGTTACAATGAAAAACTGGGGATTACACTTGCCGACTGAGGGTCATGCACTGCTAGATTTTTAAATTGTTCTGAAAACAACAAACTTGAACAGAAACATGCTGAGTCACCTAAGAAAAACATGCCAAGCGCATTTGAATGCATTCTTGAGTGGGTAGACGCGGTCAGGATGAACTCTACCGATAACAAACGGGAGTCAGTGACGCAGTCAGTTGTTTCACCTGTGCAAATAAGTCAAATATTGAGGCTAATTTGTTATGCTAATTTGTTCTGTTAATTTACTTTTGTAATGTTCTTACATATGTATAGAGGGAATGCATTGACGTCACTTTCCTGCTGGAACAACCCCCTCAGCCTGACTGAGTGGCAAAAGATCTGCTGCGTGACTGGATTTAATAGGGGAAACTGCGAAAATGCGACTAAAACGAACAATTTTATCAATTTAAACTAAATGTTGGACTCAATATAGTGTTCCTTACAACTTACTAAAGATCCAGTGATCCATGGATATTGACATGCAGCCAGGAATCGTGTTGCCTGACATTTATGTTTGCCTGATTTCAACACTCGGGAAATAAAAGCAATATAGACCTAAACATAGGCTAAAGCAAATTTGCCTGTGAACGCTTTATTTAAATACAGTATAGGTAGGTCTAAATAATTTTTTTTTGGTCAGTGTTTATTAAAAAACACCCAATAATGCAGAATATGCAGTGATAAATATTTAATTGATGAGTTGTTAATATATATAACTAAACAAAATATATGGGTATGGTTTTACACCTAAATTCAGCATATTGACACAAAATGATAACTGCAAATCCAGTTATTTCCAGTTGTTTTTGTGAATTGCAGCGATCAATTTGCTCCTCTTTCTATCGCAGTCTGTAAAAATATACCTCCGATTTTTTGTCAAATGTAGTTGTACAGTCAATCGCAAAGCTCTTTCCCACTTTATATGTGTTGTGTTTGTTTTTCGTGGCAATCACGCTGAACACATATACAGCCGCTCAGTCTTTTTGCCACTCACTATGAGGAACTGCAGCACTCCGGCTGACGGTGACGTCACGCACATTCCCTCTATTGTATTTTATTGCAAAACTGATTCATAGAGGACCGCTTCTGTTTCAGAAGCTATGCGTAATACATTACGAAATGTGTACTAAAATCAGCTCAAAATATCAAACACGATTTTCATAATCTCCGCCAGGACGGAATCACAGTCGGAAGCTAAAAATAAAAAAAGTCTGCGGTCATCATACACTGCGATTTTCTGTGAAGTCAGTCAACTCCGACTGGCGGAAATCTGCATACTTGCACAGACTTTCGGCAACTATTGTTGACTCATCCAAAAAAAAAACTCGAGCAGAAGTGGTAGTGTATTCCAGCCTTACCGTACGTTCACACCGCCGCGGCGAGAGCGGCAAAATTTGTCAGCGGCTCTGTCAACGACGCCGTGGAAAGATTCGTGGGCGCTCTGATGCTCTGACGCAGATCGAATGCGTGACCTTTTTAAAACGCTATTTAAAGTGTAACTAAACCCCTGGTCAAAGCCTGACTCCACCCACTGGCAAAATTTGAAAAATGCTAAAAAAGTGGGCAGACCCCAGTGGAGACAGAGGGGACGAGCCAAGGGCGGGGCTGAGCGGGGAGCGTGCACATGAGACCCGCAGTGACGGATTAATTGACAGCTGTAGTGGTGGGAAGTTCGGATCATTTTACTGACTCGGATCTTTGAGTCTCGTTCAGCAAAATGAACGAATCTTTTATCGAATCATTTCATTCATTTCATCATTATATAATTAAAATGTCATGTTAAATATTCCAAAACATCTAGTAGGCTACTTACGAAAATCTTGATTACATTTACCGGATGTGTGTCTTGGTGTAACTTCCTTCCGGAATTGACGCGGATCACTCGCGGCTTGTGGAAAAAATAGACTAGACGCCGAAACTGGCGCTTCACGGCGCCGGCCGGCTGCGCCTCGCCACGGCGCTCCGCGTCTGGTGTGAACGACACCATAACATGGGCACCGAAAGGAAGCGGCCGTGCGATATAGCACAGCAGTACTGGAAAGAATAAAGATTAGTTCATCTCTCGAGTTCTCGAAGTTCGACCGAGGTCCGAAGTCTTTCGTTCTTCCGGTCAGTCCCGTATAGTCTATGCTGTCAGCACCGGAAAGAGAAATGATTAGTCCATCTTTCAAGTTCAGGTTCTCATGATGCTATCCTGATCGTTTTCAATACTCATAAATCCAACTCCTGACTCGCTAGAGTAGTTTTGACGGAACCAGATGCTTTTATACCAGGGGCTGCCAAGGGCGTGGTGAGCTCGCACCAAGGGCGTGACAGAGTAGTGTCAGAGAGTTCGCTACGTCAGAGAGTACCCCTGCTGCAGGAGCTTTCCGTTTAACCTGAAGAGGGCAGCACTCAGACGTTTTTACACCATATATTTGAAAATTAAAAGACTTTATTGCCAATTGTCAAAAAATGTACTCGAATCAATGAACAGCATTTATGAAGCTCCATTCTTACAGATCATTAAGTAAAAAAAGTTGGTTAAGTGTTTAGTTACTCTTTAAAGGGGCCACAAAGCAAACAAGCATGTCGGTCGTTATTTTTGCAGAAAATTGATCGATGGAAATAACTTTAAAATTATAGTGACATGTTTGCTAATGAAATAAACAAATGAAAAGCCATATGTGTGTGGTGTGGCTTTTGTGTTCATGGTTAAGTGCTATTATAATTTGCATTCCCGCTGAAAAAGTGTTCTAGTACGAAAATCTTGCCTATAAATAGTGCTGCGCGCCCTCTTATCAAATTCAAATGATCAACCTCCTCTATTTTGCTTTGGAGCTAATGTGGCGGGAACCAAAGTTTACAGGACTGCGTTCTCTGGAATTCTCTCAAACGGAACACTTCTACATTCCGATTGGTTGCCGCTGGTTGCCGCTGAACCGCGTCATTGCTCATTACCATAAAGTTGAACTGATTTCAACTTTCCTCTTCGCTCTCACCGTCCAAGACGCGCGCGCGCCGCTCTCGCCGGAGCTCGCCGCCGGCTCTCATT
Organism: Hybognathus amarus; assembly: GCA_030378365.1. NCBI lineage: Eukaryota > Metazoa > Chordata > Actinopteri > Cypriniformes > Leuciscidae > Hybognathus > Hybognathus amarus. The sequence goes on along the minus strand of JAQIUQ010003632.1, from coordinate 77,878 downwards.
TAAAATCAATTACATCCGGCCACTTTGACGCTCTCGCCAGCGGCGGTGTGAACGTACGGTTATAGAAAATGTTACAAAAAGAGTTTTAGGTCACCTGACACATGCTCTTTTATCTAGTGTTCTAATGGCAAGGGCTTCGACAATAAATTTTGAGTTGTGCTTAAAAAAAGATATAAATATTAGGGGTGTAACGATACACGTATTCGTATTGAACCGTTCGGTACGAGGCTTTCGGTTCGATTTTCGGTACGCATTTTGAACCGAACGGTTCGTTCGGATTCATTTCGTTATTCAATGTAGGCGCGTCGCGCGTGGCAAGCGCGTTCATAATGTAAGAGACGCTGACGTGACCACAACATTGCCCAACATCAAATGGCAAATGTAATGTAAGCGGAACGAAACTGAGCTACTCGTTATTGTGTGGTTGTTTGGATGACGGACCGTTTATCAGTTTGGACCAATGCAGCGTGAGCCGATCTTCATCATCAGCACTGTTACTACACAGCTAAATCCAGTAACCTTGATATAAAACATTTGAATTCGCCACTGAAGTAATAACATCGCTGCGAGATCTAGTGAGAAACATTCACATTTCTCCGTTATTAACGGATCAAACAGTGCTGACGTGGAAACCAGGAAGAAACTTTGTGCCATGAATGAACTATCCAGTAAGGATGGGCATTCGATTAAATTTTCTTAGTCGATCGTCGGAAGAATTAACGATCGGCTATCGATTAATCATTAATATTTTTAAATTCAAATTTATTATTTATTTAACTTTTTATAAATTAAAAATGTAATGAAAATACAAAACTACAGCGTGTTTTTCCTCGATTAGATCTTTATTACAAGATGATCAACTTGTGGCAGTTTAACTGGGCGTTCGGTTAGGCTAAATTTGAAGATATGCGCGGTGGTGCTCTGAACAGTTAACGTTACTAACCAACGCAACTGAACCTGCAGCTGCGAGTTGGCATTCGTGAGACCTTCGTTTGTTCCAAAATAATCATAATAATAACTTAACCAAAAACATAATTACAATTAGATCTTACAGCAGGTTTTGTCAAAATGCGTCAGAAACTCAATCAAGGCACGGAGTCGAGAAAGGGTGAGAGAGATTAGCCGAGGCTAGGCTATTTAAAGCTTCATAAAAAAATAACTCACATACAACTTCTGCTCCAGTCTACTGATTTTTGTTGAGAAAGATAAGCATGTTGATGACATGACACGACCGCAACCTGCATGGTGACCGTGAAGCCTTGTTTACACTTTCGCCTGGCACTTCAGCGCGAGTCTCTGCAGACTGCACGCGCACCTCCCTCGTGCGGACGCGTCGAGTGTAAACAAATGCTTCAGTCCAGCCGCTGAAAACACCGCTCTGATGAAGGGACTGACGTTGCCGGCGGGATGCACAGGTACCTCCGCGCTAACATGACCAGCCCGGGAAACATGTTCACTTTCCACTCACACTACGCAACGCAGCAGCATTAGTTTAATGATAATCGATAACAAATTAACGTGATTGACGAAATTCTTAATGATCAATAATCAATCGTCGATTAATCATGCCCATCCCTACTTTCCAGTGTCCACAAATCAGCAAAATCACCAAGGATTTACTGTATATCACTACTATCTGGAATTTTGGCAGGAATAGTAGGCTATAATGCTTTCAAGTAACATCACGTCGGTTGTATTTTGACATTACGAGTACAATTGCTGCCCTCAAATGTTAATCTAAACTAAAATAAACCTTTGTTTAACTACTACAATATTACATTTCATTTTGTCCAAGGAGCTGTTTTGTTTTATATCCTCCTAAGAAAAGTCAAGTATAGTTCCATCATTGCTCAAAGTTAAAAAATATCATACTTTATGATGTTAGTTTTAATAAAAATATAATTTAAAAAATTAAATCAAGGACATTTTTCTGCCATTTCTTTCTTTTTGCTGTATTTGAAACGTACCGAACTGTACCGAACCGTGAATTTTGTGAACCATTACACCCCTAATAAATATATACATATATATGTGCGACTGTGCATTGAAGAATTTGGGCTCCAGCTCAATCATGTAGGCACACTGTTTTAATATAAAATAATGTGAGACCCAGAGGACACCCTCGGTTTGAAAGGCAGTTGTATTTCAGAGTTGTCTTTGAAGAAGGGGTGAGTATTTCACTTGATCTGATATGTGCTGCTGTTTTCTGGCACGTCGCAGACAGCTGGCAGGATATCCCCCGACTTCTGACAAGAGCAGCGTGAGTGTGGTCTCTGCGTGTTCGCACGTGTGTGCCTAACTCTCTTCACATGTCCGTGTGTTTTCAAGTGTGTGTCACTGCCAGCGAGAGCAGCTAATTTACTGCCTCACTTCCACAAATTCTTCCAGCTGCACACATCTGCCACAGGCTGCATTACAGACAGTTTCCGGCAGCTCAGCCCACTTAAACCTAGGCCAGGAAGCTCCAATCATCCCCCTTGTTCATTAGTGATATCTCTAGCTTTTTTTCTTTCTCTCAATGTGGTCTGTGCTCTGAGAGGTCTTTGTGTTTCTTAATACTGTTCCCCTAGGCCACGCCCGCCTCTGCTGGCTGCAACCAATGAAATGGCTTGAGTTGTTCATTAGCATTTTCTAGTGATGAGTGTTGTGCCAATAAAGACACATTTTCAGGGATCAGTTTGCCTTTCAGCCTCGTTCACTGACAGGATGTGATGTGATCTGCTCAGACAGACACTGAACCCTTCTCTGTTTCTGTTCTCAACATGCCAGGTCCTGAATTTTCCTGCATTCGTAATAACAAACACCACAGTAAATAGATGAATCTCATGAGACCTGTCAAAAACACTGGCTATACTTAATGACAAAAAAAGCTGTGTTCTTGACAGGTTGTGTGAGATTCATGCAAATAATTGCATTCATGCAAAATCATTGTTTAAAAAAATCTTTTCCAGGCATCAGAGCCCTGCAGGTAGAGACCTGACATTGTGTCCTGAATTGACTTGTCCTGTCTTTATATGTCTGATCCAAAATATGTTTAAAGTTAAAAAACCACTAGACAGACTATTAAAAGGTAGATAGACCCTTGACTAAATAGCAGAAAATGACTCTTAGTACAATTTAGTACAAACCTTTCACAGACATGGAAGTAAATACTGTATGGCTGTCAACCAGGGGCCGTATTCACAAAGAATTTTAAAGCTAAAGTAGCTCCTAACTGGCGAATTTAGGAGCAACTCCTAAAAATAATGGGCGTGTCACTCCTAACTTTAGGACTCCTAATTTTTTTCACTAAAAGTAATTCACAAAGCATTTTAGCCCTAAAAGTAGCACCTAAGTCTGGGACAGCTTAAAAGAAGTCGAGAGGACTTCTTACTCACTAAGACCTATTCACAAAGGATTGTAGCGACACCAGCGCCTCTCGCAGTCGTCCGGGGTCCGCAAAACAAGCGAATACTGCATTCAGTCTGCAAACAAATCCTCTCCCATGTCTCACGCTTAGTTTTGCTTGACATCCCAGTGCCGAATTTCACTTTTATTATGTTTTTTTTTTTTTTCTAGCACCAACTGGGCAAGCAGCAGTAACTGATCCTGCGTCCAGTTGGGCTTTCTTTTCCATTTTGGCGAGTTCATAATCCACTGTCATTCAACTATTACATTACTTCAATAGGAGCAACATTTCCTTGCTTTAAATAGGCTAGTTAGGCTAAAAGAATGTCAATTAACCAAGCAAGTGTTAATGCAAGTGTCGTTTTTCATTATTAGGCAAGTTGGTTTTCATTAGGGTATTAGGTACCATTCACATAGCGCCTAAAAACGCAAGGCGCGCCGCATTCTCCCGGTGGTTGCGCTCCGTTTGGTTCTTGTCACGTGACCTACGGACAATTAAACCTACGGACGCGCTTGGAAAAACGGGCGCACATATCGTGCGCCTATATTTAAAATAACGAACTTGAGCGCGCAAAAGACGCGAATAAGTGAACACTGCAGGCCCTTAGGCTACCTTGAATAATTTCATTCATGACTTTTCTCTCTCTGCCTTTTTAGAATTACACTTCACTGTGTCCTGCACAAACATGTCATTATATAGCCTATGCATTTCAATTACATTACTTTTTATTATTATTATTATTATTTTGTGTAGGACACAGACATATAGATGTCGTAATACCATGATTTGTTGCTGTGTTATGTTCCGCATGATGGCCCTGTCATCTAACAACCAATCACCGTGATCATTGCGAGGAAGCTTGTGCATGAAAATTGACGTCATCCATAGCAACGAAGACTCACTCTTAGTTTAGGAGTTGACATTTTTCCTTACTAAGAGTAGGTCTGAAAGGCGTTGTGAATAACTTTTAAGAGAAAACTCCTCGTAGCTAAAATATTTTAGTGCGATTTAGGAGTACTCCTAGTGGTAAGATAAAATTCTTTGTGAATACGGCCCCAGTTCCCTGTAAACTCAACTTTGTTTCCAAAGCAGAATCCATATATGCTGCAAGTCTGAATTAAACCAATCCAATTAAGCTTACTAAATTGAGAATATGTGTTTCCGTTTTGGTTGCGATATGCAGCCTTTTCTTCTGTTGAACTTTCCAGCATGTTCTTAAACTCATTTTCTATCATCACAGGTGCAGTCCTCTGTGGCTGTAGGCACTCCAGACTACATCTCTCCTGAGATCCTGCAGGCTATGGAGGATGGGAAAGGGAAATATGGCCCCGAGTGTGACTGGTGGTCACTGGGCGTCTGCATGTACGAGATGCTGTACGGGGAAACTCCTTTCTATGCAGAGTCCCTGGTGGAAACGTATGGCAAGATTATGAACCACAAGGTATAGACTCATAGCAATGATATTTTAAAACAATAATCCATAAAAGGCCATGCACTGCAATGATTTTACAATGCTTAATGCTTTTTAGGTGTAACACAAAGCTTTTAAGACCACACTCAGAGGATCTATAAAGATTTTTTACATTTTCAGCTTTTTTTAGTATGTAATGTTGCTGTTTGAGCATTAAAAAAAGTTTGCAAGGTTACAAAGCACAAATTCACTCCAAAGGGAGTTATTCTCAATATCAGAACGAATTGTTTCTGAACTCCCTGAAACACCTCAATTATAGTCTTGAATTTTCTTCCGGGAACAAACGCATCACTATATTCCTCGTTTAAATAATTTCTGCCCAAGGTATACACACAAAAAAGGGATGAGGGTTGGTGGAGTTGCGTTAGTAGTGTGTTCAAACTTGCAGTGATGTTTCTGAAACGCGCTGGAAGCGTTTGACCAATCATCCAACATTCAAGCGTGAAAACTTATTCTTGTAGACCCCAAAAACAAAATCAAGACTATAAAAGGGCATAATAAAAAATCAACTATAAAAGCACAGGGTGGCCGCGGGTCATTAAAAAGTATTAAAAAGTCTTAAATCAATTTTCCTAATTTACACAGTTTTAAAGCAAAACATATTTATCCAACCCCTGTCTGTGTGTTGTAACTTCTGTCAGAGTTTGAAGTCTGCCCTGATGAAGAATGGGAAAGACAGTGCAAACGAACTGGTAGTTCCATGAGTCCTTTTGATAGTTGCTTTCTTTCTTAAGCACACTCTTCACATACATGTTGAAAGAGCAGTTGTTAACAGGTTAAAGAAAACACTCTGTAAAATGCTACAAATCAAAGTGGAAGTAAACGCATTATAATAAAACAAACCCGGATAGATCGGTCATCTTCCTCTATGCGCAAGCATTCTCACTGAGCGTGCGTGCGCTCACTTAACAACATCACGCATACAATAACGAACGCCACAGAAGAAGTCATTTTAAAGGCATATCAACATGTCATTACACTACTGAACACTAGGTGGCCGTTACAGAGTTCCATCTTTTGAACGTTCATCATATCGCATTGGTTTTCATTTCTTGTCCTCAAAACAGGGCACTAATCTGTTTATTTTTAAGTGTTTGTAGTATTATTTTAAACGGAAATCAATTATTTATAATTATTAGTTTAATTAACAAATTAATTATATGAAACTATTATCAGTAAACTATAAATAAACTGGTTCTATGCCTTTATTAGTAACTGAAATCTAAGCCTTTATTAATATTCTTTATTATTTTTCAGACAGTTATAAAAATGCCTTCTATATTTCTTTTCACTCCACTGTACTCCACCACAGGCGACTGCACGTACAGAATTGACATTTGGTTATTGTCATTTCACCATATTTTTGAACAGACAGTGTGTTTACTTGGACAACAATTTAATTTAGAAGTGGTATTAAAAAGTCTTAAATTTAAATTGTTTATACCTGTAGCCACCCTGAAGCAACAGCAATTGTGTCTCCAATATTGTGTCTTGTGTCTATTAAGTGTTTTTTTGTTCGTACCCTGTTTCCCACAGGAGCGGTTCCAGTTCCCTGCCAATGTGACGGAAGTCTCGGAAAATGCCAAAGACCTGATCCGCAGACTCATCTGCTGCAGAGAGCACAGGCTGGGTCAGAACGGCATTGTGGACTTCAAACAGCACCCCTTCTTTTCCGGCATTGATTGGCAGAACATCCGCAACTGTGACGCCCCCTACATCCCTGAAGTCAGCAGCCCATCTGACACATCAAACTTTGACGTAGATGACGACTGCCTCAAGAATACAGCAGTATATTGCACTTTTGTTTTTGACCTACCTTAATTAGATCACACATTGTTGGGTTTGAGCCCACAACCTTTGGGTTGCCAACCCAGATATTTTTAGAGATGCTACAGCTTATGATCTCTGCTCTGTTTCAGGAGACAATGCCACCTCCTTCCCACGCTGCCTTCTCAGGACACCATCTCCCATTTGTAGGTTTCACCTACACCAGCAACTGGTAAGATATCACTGTAAAACTCTTCTGAGGTGATCATGCTGGAGATGCAGGTTCAAATCCGTCCTGTTAAAAAAAAAAATCAGCCCTAAATTTGATGACATCTTGACTCGTATCTAAGTGAGTCTCTAGTGCAGGAGTTCTCGCCGACTCGCCGAAGAATATGAGTCTGATACCGCTCCATTGGGCTTTGATTATGAGGCGTGTCGTAACCGAACCAGGAAAAAAAAAAACCTCTGCACTCAATTGGATAGTCGGTAGACCTACAACCAATCAGAGCAACGCAGTAAGTCAACTCCTTTGCATAGCGCAGTTTTCAACTACAGAACTTACTTATTTTAGAAGTTAAATAATGATTGTTGCTTCTTTTACTTACGGGGTGCGACCAAAGGAGAAACCACAACGACCACAGGCTTTTCATTATGTCCCATCTTCTTAGCGACCGTCAGAGCCAGCCGATAAGTTACACTTTTCCCGAATCATGTTGGAAGGACGCCAAAGATATCTTTCCGATCGACAAATGCCTTGATTCCAGTTCTCTGTTTGTCTATTAAAATTAATGCGCTGTCGATTTATTTTACAACAGACGCGACAGCGGAATCTATACATCTCAATTCTCATCTCTGAGGGAAACCAGTTCAGCGCTCTTTGATAACGTGATGATTACGTCCTTGCAGATCAATCTGTCCATCATCATTTAAAGCCCGCCCTGGCAATTTGATTGGCCCGTTCATTTTTTGGCTGATCATAATTACTCCTCAATGGATTCGAGTCCAGAACCGAACTTCCTGACCAAAACATTTTGTGGGCAGAGTTTGGGCTGGCATCCAGGCTATACCAAAACATTAGTTCCGAGAAAATGGAAGAGAAGCTAATAATCGCCGTTGCTGTGTTTTCTACAGGTTTCCTATCATTTATGACTTGACGTTATTTGCTAATAGGGACCGCATGAGTGCAACTTTTATTTAAAATATTTACGAACGCTCGTTTTAAAGCGGGAATGCAATTCATTTGCGCACAGTGACACCACGGTAACACGATTTGACCAATTGCATATATAGCCTAATGCAAATAATAATAATAGCTAACTTTCTTTTTCCCCACCAAATGTGACCAAAACGGTTATAAAAATGCTATCATTACAAAATGTATTGTTTTTTCAATGTATTGCTTGTTTTTTCTGTTTATTACATTTCATGTTGTGACACTTCTATTCTCCCTGCAACATCAGAGCGTTCAAAGCGTCAACAAGATTCCCCGTACTTTTTGACAAGCGTCCTTGACAGGGTGGCCAGAGCTTCTTTTGACGCTCAGAGTCGGCAGGTGGTGTGAATGTACAATGACCCTTGAAGTCCACTATCCTACACAGGTTAACTTGGACCATGATCAAACTCATGCTGCCTAAAGGTCTGCACAGGCTTTAAACTTGAGCCCGAACCCGGCCCATACCCAAAATCGTTTACGAAATTATTATAATTATCATTAAATCATTACGGTTATATTTTAAGCCCGAACCCGGTCCGTTTCTCACAGTAAAAACTTATTTTTTTGCAATATGCTGTATTTTATGATTGCTTGCTACGATAGTTAAAAAAAATAGCCTATATGTACAAACACCGGGGCCCTCATCAGTCAGCACAGAAGAAAAAAAGAGAAAAAGCATGGACTTACGAAACTTTGATGTGGTTGAACAGGTGAAACAGTCACCAATTCCTCTGGAAGTCAAACATTAAATATTAAACAAAGTTTGTGCAGTTGCCACAACTATTTACACAAATATGTCCTTCTCAGTACGAGTTATGAAGGAAGAGAACAGCATCGACAGTTGAAGGTTTCAGCGCTCGTCCTCTGATTGTGGTGTTGTGACCAAAATAGTGCGCATGGGAGAACATGTGCAAAATAATGAAATATGATCAAATAAAAATGATTCATTTATAATTTTACAAAACTGTTTTGCGCATGTGCTCCTGCACGCACTATTCTGGTCAGTGGTCACAACACCGTAATCAGAGGAGGACTGTGCTGAAACTGCGCAGATCTTTTTATCTCGCTTGCTTGTATAATTACGATCACAACTCAGCAAGCAGACAAGCACACAGCACGCAAACTAAATACACTCACCGGCCACTTTATTAGGTACCCCATGCTAGTAACGGGTTGGACCCCTTTTGCCTTCAGAACTGCCTCAATTCTTCGTGGCATAGATTCAACAAGGTGCTGGAAGCATTCCTCAGGGAGTTTGGTCCATATTGACATGATGGCATCACACAGTTGCCGCAGATTGTCGGCTGCACATCCATGATGCGATCTCCCGTTCCACCACATCCCAAAGATGCTCTATTGGATTGAGATCTGGTGACTGTGGAGGCCATTTGAGTACAGCGAACTCATTGTCATGTTCAAGAAACCAGTCTGAGATGATTCCAGCTTTATGACATGGCGCATTATCCTGCTGAAAGTAGCCATCAGAAGTTGGGTACATTGTGGTCATAAAGGGATGGACATGGTCAGCAACAATACTCAGGTAGGCTGTGGCGTTGCAACGATGCTCAATTGGTACCAAGGGGCCCAAGAGTGCCAAGAAAATATTCCCCACACCATGACACCACCACCACCAGCCTGAACCGTTGATACAAGGCAGGATGGATCCATGCTTTCATGTTGTAGACGCCAAATTCTGACCCTACCATCCGAATGTCACAGCAGAAATCGAGACTCATCAGACCAGGCAACGTTTTTCCAATCTTCTATTGTCCAATTTCGATGAGCTTGTGCAAATTGTAGCCTCAGTTTCCTGTTCTTAGCTGAAAGGAGTGGCACCCGGCATGGTCTTCTGCTGCTGTAGCCCATCTGCCTCAAAGTTCGACGTGCTGTGCGTTCAGAGATGCTCTTCTGCCCACCTTGGTTGTAACGGGTGGTTATTTGAGTCACTGTTGCCCTTCTTTCAGCTCGAGCCAGTCTGGCCATTCTCCTCTGACCTCTGGCATCAACAAGGCATTTCCGCCCACAGAACTGCCGCTCACTGGATGTTTTTACTTTTCCGGACCATTCTCTGTAAACCCTAGAGATGGTTGTGCGTGAAAATAAAAGTCACTCAAATCACCTTTCTTCCCCATACTGATTGATACTGACGGTTTAAACTGCAGGAGATTGTCTTGACCATGTCTACATGCCTAAATGCGTTGCCGCCATGTGATTGGCTGCTTAGAAATTAAGTGTTAACGAGCAGTTGGACAGGTGTACCTAATAAAGTGGCCGGAGAGTGTATATGTATAGCCTATATAGTTTTTCTAAGTTACCAACCCAAACCCGAGGCCATTCATTAAACATTCACCCGTACCCGCCCCGAAACCTATGAGCTTTTCAGGACCCGTCGGGGTCTTTCTCAGTAAACCTGAAGACCTCGATTAGCTTGTTCAGTTGTGTTTGATTAGGGTTGTATTTAACCTTTGCAGGTAAGTGGACCTTGAGGGCCAGAGTTTCAGAACCACTGCTCTAGTGTGATCCCCTGACCCTGTTTTCCCATACAGTACACTGTCTGACCGCGGTTGCCTGACGGGAGTCTCCGGCACCTACGCAGATGGACGTGGGTGTGCAGCGAGGCCTGGAGGACAGTCTGGCTACTGAGGCATATGAACGGAGGATCCGCCGTCTGGAGCAGGAAAAACTGGAGCTCAGTCGCAAACTACAAGGTGTCTGCATCAGCTTATTTTCTGCTTGAATAATTCCAGAGTTGTTAGTCTTTCTGGCTGACTGACGTAATGTCTTCTGGTCCTCAGAGTCCACAAAAGCAGTTCAGGCTCTGCAGTACTCCAGCGTGGACGGGTCCGTTTCCTCCAGCAAAGAGTTTGAGATCCATGGACTGAAGGAGGAGATAGAGATGCTAAGGAAACAGATCGCAGGTAATCTCATATAAGCATGTATCACTCATATTTTGCTTGATGTGACTAAACTTTTTATGTTTATAGAGGTTTTACTAACAATTTTGATCAACATAAATTGCTGCTTTTTCTCATACCTGTAGGGCTGTCAACTTTAGTCGTTTAGTCAACTAATCGGTCGACTGACATCAGGGCTCCAGACTAACTTTTCTACTGGTTGCACTGGTGCTACCAACTTCTCAGTTGGTCGCACCAGCATATGATTTGGTCGCACTTTTTTTTTTTTTGCTACATGCCATGGGATTAATCAATGCATGCTGATGAATAGTGGTTTTAATGGACCAAAGCTAGCAAAGGCTTTCTGGGTTGCAGCATAAACATCTGTAATATATTAATTATCATTGCCAAATTTCAGGATTATCATGGATTTTGGACAGTCATTTAATCTGTAATTTTAATCGTATTTACAGTCTGAATTCTATACAATCTATTTACATTTGAATCATATTCATATTCTATCTATCTATCTATCTATCTATCTATCTATCTATCTATCTATCTATCTATCTATCTATCTATCTATCTATCTATCTATCTATCTATCTATCTATCTATCTATCTATCCATCTAACATATCTATCTATCTATCTATCTATTCTATCTATCTATCTATCTATCTATCTATCTATCTATCTATCTATCTATCTATCTATCTATTCTATCTATCTATCTATCTATCTATCTATCTATCTATCTATCTATCTATCTATCATCTATCTATCTACACATATGTATCTATCTACTCTATCTATCTATCTATCTATCTATCTATCTGACTCTATCTATCTATCTGTCTTATCTATCTATCTATCTGTCTATCTATCTCTCTATCTATCTGTCTATCTATCTATCTATCTATCTATCTATCTATCTATCTATCTATCTATCTATCTATCTATCTATCTTATCTATCTATCTATCTATCTATCTATTCTATCTATCTATCTATCTATCTATCTATCTATCTATCTATCTATCTATCTATCTATTCTACTCTATCTATCTATCTATCTATCTATCTATCTATCTATCTATCTACTCTATCTAGATCCATATTGTATACATATCTATCTATCTATCTATCTATCTATCTATCTATCTATCTATCTATCTATCTCTCTGTCTGTCTGTCTGTCTATTAGGCTATCAATCTTTTCTATCTTTTAAATCATTAAACATTCAAATGTATGCTTTACATTTTCAAATATTAGAGTATTATAATAAGATAATACAGATTTTTTTTATCAAAATCAAAATCTCACACGATCCTGACCTTTTGCATTTTATAATAATTTCCTTTTCCTCAGTCGAGCGATTACTCTCATCTAACTGCTGAAAAGACGAAGGATGCACTGTTTCGTGAGACATTTTCATTTTTATATGCCTTAATTCGTGAATTCGTAATTGGTGCGTTTCACTATCAGTGTGCAATGCGCGTGACGTCTACGTTCGTCGATCGTCGATCACTTTGAACATAATGTCAGCGACTGTCAATGGCTGTGAATCAGCTATGTGGAACCACGGGGCGCACGCTGTTGGTTGGCGGCTTGGGGAGGGGGGGTTGAGGAGAGCTTGTCTGTTGTTTTTGTTTGCTCTACTCAGCTGTGTTTCTGAATGCCTGCACGTTGTGCTCTGGCGAATAAACAAGTTAACTGAACTCTGGCCTCGTGTGAGATGCTACAATAAGTTACGGACTGCAGCAGCTGATACAACAGCGTTCTGTTGCGCGAGCGTCCACTCGCACATATGCGACAACATACAATTTTAACTCGCATATTCTCAAAAAATGGTCGCATATGCGACCAATTTGGTCGCAGTCTGGAAACCCTGGACATTCTTATTGGTCGACCAGTTGCATTTTTTTTTACCAATAGAAAGAAATTTTCAATGGTTTACTCCTTGATATTTATTCCTTTATAAACAGTTATATATTACTGTATTCTAAATATAATTAGCCTATGTTTTATCCCCAACTTTAAATACTTTAATTTAGGCTATTTTTTAACCCAGCGCAGTTTCAGCGCACACACATAGACACACACACTTGGTTCGCACCTGTGGCTGGCTGCGCTGCTGCTTCGCGCTCAGTAAGGGATATATGTCGTTTAGCTGCTGTATTCATTCAGTTAGAACGCTACTTGTTTTGGTTTTTGTTTTAATACACTATCATATAATAATTTGGGTAAATGTGTAAGCTTTATGCCTGTTTTCCCATCATCATGGACACAACAATGATTTCCCTCATGTTTATATATTTTCCGTATAATAATGTATCATTTGCAAAAAGTAAAATGCATCTGTGTTGATGAGAGAATCATCTACAGTGTATCCGCGTTGTTCACACTCTGTATTATGGCCAAGCATATGTTTTTATCTCGATGTGGCGTGGACGCACTTGGACAAAAAAGCGTTGCACCGCGGACCGCATTGCTTCTATTATGAGCGCGCCTACATTTGAAATCGAACTTGAACGCGCAAGCAGGCACTTTAACGGCTTTATCATGCTGACTCAATTTTCTTGATATGTTTTTGTTTTTATTTGTACACTTGACGCATTTGAAAATAGCCTAAATAATGTAACAAAACGAAAATAAACCTATATGCGGTCCTACAGCCTATTATTGATTTGTTTTAGGCTATTTGGGTTTTTTGTGTGTTTGTTTAAAAACGCCTAGATCGGCTGGACAAAAGTTAACCCATAGCTCTGAAAGTAAAGAAGAATATACAGTAGGGCTGGGCGATAACAAACGATAATTATCGCGATATTTTTCTCGATAAAACGATATCAAGAGGTCGATAAATGTTCGATAATGTTTATGCGGCAAAAGCGGAACGAAATCTCATTTGAACCGCGCGCACCACACGGAGCATTTATCCGCTCGGCTCAAAGTCCAAACGGCAGCGCACTGAGCGCAGTGCGAGCTCACGCACACTCGCACTCTGATCACCTCTCTCACGAGATCCAGTGAGAAGCGCTTGAGATCAGTGAAGAACACAAATGTCAAGTTTAAACCAGTTTAAAGGCAGATGAAACACCGCTGACAAAAAGGAGAAACACTGCGTGCAAGAATCTGAATTGATACTGAATCCATTTAGCCTATCAATGGATTTACTGTAAGGTTAGCCTAGTAATATTAACTGCACCATGAAATGTGGGATATACATATTGAATTGTATAATATTATTAATGTAGACAATGTATTAAATGACTAATGGAATATAAGTACAGTATTTAATAATGTATTTAACTGTTAGGCTACTGTTTTTCATACAAATACCACAGAAAACATAAAGTTATGCCATGATAGTGAGGTGCTAAGTTATAGGCTATGCCTGATTTTATCTGTGGTTATCATGATCTAAATGCATGATACTGGATGACCAATGGTTAATTAATACAACTCAAACAGTCAGAATATTACTTTTTACCAAATAAAAATATGGTTGTTACATTTAAAAAAAAAACAACAGATGTTACTGCTTTTGTTAATGAACATAAATTTAAAGAGTAGTTTAAAAACACAATTAACGCTCTGGTTTATACAACTTTCACTTAGGAGCAAAAATCTGCCTTTAAACTTGAAAGAAATAAAGATTTGACCTATATCGTGATAATTATCGATATTCAGACTGATATAAAAAAATTATCGTGATAATTTTTTTTGGCCATATCGCCCAGCCCTAATATACAGCCTGTAAAAACGAGAGCTTTTGTTTGGATTTTTCATTATGTGGCAGATAGCAGTTATATTAGTAGCGTGTGGTGTGATCAGGTGCACGATTGTGATTGTCACTACAGACCTAGGACAGAGCTCCTCACTTTGCAGTTAAAAAATCACTTAATTTGCAAAGAATTGTATTATTATTATAGTTTTATGTATTTTTGATGTTTTTTCCTTGTTGTTTTATAAATGCTCAATGACAATTGTTAAAAAATGTTTACTCAAAACATCCCGTATTTTAATTTCTTTTTGGTCGACTAATCGTTGCGCAGAACAAGACTTTGGTCGACTGTAAGGATTCTTTGGTTGACTACAGCCCTACATACCAGAAATACATGTTTGTTTGCACCTCATGACATTAACAGTTGTGTCTCAACTGAATCTCATGAAAACCCAATGTTTTTAATGTCTCACATTGTTGTTTGTCTCTCTCCTCCCCTTTCAGATACAGGACAGGTGGAGCAGAAGTTAGAACAGGCCAGTTCTGCCCACAGGGATCTGGAAGACTCCTCCAAACAGATCCGATCTCTAGAGAAACAGCTCAAGAGCATGAAGCAGGAAAGAGATGACCTGCAGAAGGTACAACTTCAACTGCAGCTTCACACAACTCTAGCCGCTTTCCGACCGGAGGGACTTTTGCAGTTCCTAGAACCTAACGTTCCTATTACCCTTTTTCTCGTGTTCCAACCGGACTAATTTGGGGATTTTTTTGTTCCTCAGACCGTAGTTCCTATAACTCTTTCAGTCCCTAGTCTAGAGCGGGGTCTTTTTTAGTTCCCTTTCCCTAGGTCTACGTTGATTGGTTCAACTTCTAAGTCATGCCCACTGTCAACACGGAACTTGTAGCGCTTTCTGCCATACGCTGCGTGTTTCTGCAAAACATTACAACGAGGATTAAGACAAACATAACGCATTCAACCAGCTAATTGCTAATGCTAGCTAAACTTACCCGTCGTTTTGTTTGCCTCCTGCGCTCTGCTCTTTTATCTTCTTCCATCATATTACTTAATATCATATTACGCTGGAGCCTTCGTCTTCTGTGTTTCTCTGTACAGAACTCAAGCATAATCTTTAAACGCCGCCGTTCGTTCTCCGTTATTAAGGTCCCGGCAAGGCAGAACAGGAACATTGCAATAGCCATGCTGGTTTGTTGTTGTATGTGGCTGCGCTACGCTAATAAAGACCATTGCCGTGCTTGCGTTACCCCTCCTACCAGTTCCTATGGCCACTTGGCCAGTGCAAACGCAAGCAGCAAAACCGAGTTTGGGGGAGAGTAGTTCTTAGAACTGTTTAGAAGTGGACAGTTCCTATAACTAAGTTCTTGTAACTACTTTGGTCGGAAAGTGGCTTCTCTCTCTCTCTCTCTCCTTTCACCATCAGTTAACGTTAGTATATGTGCTTCGTTTAACTATCTTTGCTACTGACATATCCGACCAAACTACCAACTTTCCAGTGATGTCTGTGAAAAAGGGATGTGCGATCGACAAGCTTGCAAGACTGTGCTGCTGCACGCTCAGTCCACTGCATGTTTCTTTAACCAGCTCATGCACAGCAGCTATATTGGCATAAATATTTAATTTATTTTAACATGCCATTAATTCAATGCATCTCAGATATCTCCATTCTGCTCTCTGTTTGCTCTGTTGTCGGTTTTTCTTTGTCACGGTATGGACTGTATTGGTTGTTGGTATCGGAGCATATTAACCCTCTGGTGCTCTTCGGTCATTTGAAATTTTAAAAATCACAGCTCACATCAATGTTACGAAACCTGGTGACTTTTATGGCATTGGGTGTGTGAACACAAAAAAAAATTGAGGTCATGATCCAAGCAGGCTAAGTGGTTGTAAAAAAAATAGTCACACTTGTGCTCTTCGGTCAAAAATGACCAGACCATAGGAATGAATGGGAAATTGAGAAAAACACAAAAACTTTGAGAATTTTTGTGTGTACAATCTACAAATCGGCCACGATGCAGAAAAAAAGTGCTCAGGGTGACACTCTAAAACATCAAGAGTGCAAAACAAAAATACCCACCCCAACACACACACATACACACTTTTATACACAAAAACACCAATAAATTGTGATTAAAGAAATCTGTTTTGAATATTTAAAAATCACAGCTTCTTCAGAAAATTACGAAACTTAGTGACTTTTATGGCATTGGGTATGTGAACACAAAAAAATTGAGGTCATGATTCGAGCAATTTAAGTGGTCGTAAAAAAATGAGTCACTTTTGCTCTTCTGTCAAAAATGACCGACCCATAGGAAATGAATGGGAAATTGAAAAAAAAATAATAATAATTCTCTGAATTTTTGTATGTACAATCTGCAAATTAAAAATTGAGGTCATGATCTGAGCATGCTAAGCGGTCTTAAAAAAATAGTCACACTTGTGGTCTTTGGTCAAAAATGACCCCCAAAGGAAATGAATGGGAAATTGTAAAAAATGAAAAAAAAAAAGTGAATTTTTGTTTTTTGTTTTTGTCAATTTTTTTTATAAGAAATAGTTTTTGAGATTGTTTCAACTATATATTCAAATCCACAAAAAAAAAAAATGTGTTCATAAACAGCTGGGGAATTCACATGCCTCTCCATAGAGAGCTGTACATGCCATCTAGTGGTTACACCATGATTCTACGCTTTTTCTCTATACTGTAACCAGATGGTGCTAATTTTCTTCAAAAAATACTTTTTTTTCTGAAGGCCTAGACTCTATATTAAACTAAAATACTGCATTAATATTTTTTTGAAAAAAATAATATATATATATATATATATATATATATATATATATATATATATATATATATATATATATATAATTTTTTTTTTTCGTGGCAAAAATAAACCATAAATATTGCATAAATATTAATAAATTCAATTAAATTGTCTCAAAATACTAAATTAAAAAGAATAAATATTATAGAACAAAAATAAATTGCATTGGTTTTGCTGGGATGGAGAAAGTTTCATTTTTAGGTGTCCGGTCACTTTTGACCGGGAAGATAACAAGTGTGACTCCGAAACGAAGAGCACCTGAGGGTTAGAATACGAGTACACAAGCAAAGTAACACAGCGTCATTATAATCTCTAATTATAATGTAGAATTAATACAATTATTAATAGTAATTCATTAATAAATCTTTTGGCTATAGGGTCTGCAGGACTCCTCAGAGAAGCTGAAAGCTCAGGGGAAGGAGCTGAAAGAGGCAGACAGCCAGAGGAAAATGGCCATGCAGGAGTTTGCCGAGTTGAGCGAGAGGGTGACAGAGCTGCGGTCACAGAAACAACGACTCTCCCGACAGCTTCGGGACAAAGAGGAGGAGATGGATTCCCTCAATCAGAAGGTGGAAGCTCTTCGGCTGGATGTGCGCAAAGCTGAGCGGGCCAAGAAAGAGGTTAGTGTGGAGGAGAACGGCTGATCTGAGGAGTGTATTTTTTACATGTGTAAACTGTGTCTGTGTGACTGTAGATGGAGACCCAGACTGAAGAGTGGTCTGCTGAAGCTCAGAAAGAGAAGAAGTTGAGGGAACGCAGTGAGCAGTACAGCAGACAACTGGAAGAAGAGCTGGAGGGAATGAAGGTTTGTGCACACAAACACACCTTTTCTCTGAAAATAAAGCTGTTGCGGTGATTTTGCCACTGTTAAAGGGGGTTTTATTGCTTTTATCAACTCTTCTGCTTGATATCATATGCAAGCAGATGCATATGTAAAAATCCGATCATCAACATTAAAATAGTATATAAATCAAAGCTGCCTAATATTACAGAATGAAATGTCATCCCAGGACGAGGTATATGTGCAACCTTAGTTGATGGACTCGATCACTCCATCTGTGTTTTGATCATCTTTCTGAATCCGATATCTCAGCTTTTTGCTCAAAATGTCCTTGTTTATTGAACCCTTTTCAGTTTTTCTCAGCTTTTTGCTCAAAATGTTCCTTCTTTTATGAAACTTATTCAGTTTTTCTCAGCTTTTTGCTCAAAATTTTCCTTGTTTTATGAAACTTATTCAGTTTTTCTCAGCTTTTTGCTCAAAATTTTCCTTGTTTTATGAAACTTATTCAGTTTTTCTCAGCTTTTTGCTCAAAATGTCCTTGTTTATTGAACCCTTTTCAGTTTTTCTCAGCTTTTTGCTCAAAATGTTCTTGTTTTATTAAACTTATTCAGTTTTTCTCAGCTTTTTGCTCATAATGTCCTTGTTTAATGAACCCTTTTCAGTTTTTCTCAGCTTTTTGCTCAAAATTTTCCTTGTTTTATGAAACTTATTCAGTTTTCTCAGCTTTTTGCTCAAAATGTCCTTGTTTATATGAACACTTATTCAGTTTTTCTCAGCTTTTTGCTCAAAATGTTCTTGTTTTATGAAACTTATTCAGTTTTTCTCAGCTTTTTGCTCAACATTTTCCTTGTTTTATGAAACTTATTCAGTTTTTCTCAGCTTTTTGCTCAAAATGTTCTTGTTTTATTAAACTTATTCAGTTTTTCTCAGCTTTTTGCTCATAATGTCCTTGTTTAATGAACCCTTTTCAGTTTTTCTCAGCTTTTTGCTCAAAATTTTCCTTGTTTTATGAAACTTATTCAGTTTTTCTCAGCTTTTTGCTCAGAATGTTCTTGTTTTATGAAATTTATTCAGTTTTTTCTCAGCTTTTTGCTCAAAATGTCCTTGTTTATTGAACCCTTTTCAGTTTTTCTCAGCTTTTTGCTCAAAATGTTCCTTCTTTTATGAAACTTATTCAGTTTTTCTCAGCTTTTTGCTCAAAATGTTCTTGTTTTATGAAACTTATTCAGTTTTTCTCAGCTTTTTGCTCAAAATGTTCCTTCTTTTATGAGAACTTATTCAGTTTTTCTCAGCTTTTTGCTCAAAATGTTCTTGTTTTATGAAACTTATTCAGGTTCTCAGCTTTTTGCTCAAAATGTTCCTTCTTTATGAATCTATTCAGTTTTTCTAGCTTTTTGCTCAAAATGTTCTTGTTTTATGAAACTTATTCAGTTTTTCTCAGCTTTTTGCTCAAAATGTTCTTGTTTTATGAAACTTATTCAGTTTCTCTCAGCTTTTTGCTCAAAATGTTCCTTCTTTTATGAAACTTATTCAGTTTTTCTCAGCTTTTTGCTCAAAATGTTCTTGTTTTATGAAACTTATTCAGTTTTTCTCAGCTTTTTGCTCAAAATGTTCCTTGTTTTATGAAACTTATTCAGTTTTTCTCAGCTTTTTGCTCAAAATGTTCTTGTTTTATGAAACTTATTCAGTTTTTCTCAGCTTTTTGCTCAAAATGTTCCTTGTTTTATGAAACTTATTCAGTTTTTCTCAGCTTTTTGCTCAAAATGTTCCTTGTTTTATGAAACTTATTCAGTTTTTCTCAGCTTTTTGCTCAAAATGTTCCTTGTTTTATGAAACTTATTAAGTTTTTCTCAGCTTTTTGCTCAAAATGTTCCTTGTTTTATGAAACTTATTCCGTTTTTCTCAGCTTTTTGCTCAAAATGTTTCTTTTTTAATTTAAACTTAAATCCTAAATAAATCATTAATTTGATTATTAGTAAAAATATCAAGTCAGTTGGAAAGTGTGCAAAATATGAATTATTAATTAATTAATTAATTAAAAAAAATGAACATAGTGTTTTAATTGCTTGTTATAATTAATTATTGAATTCTATTTTTTTGTCAATTTTAATACATTATTGTTTTGTAGTTAATTATTTAATTAATTAATTATTTTATCTTAATTATTATTAGAATTTATGAATGATTTCATAAATTGAAGGTTTGAAGGTTTTATGCATATATATCACAAAACACATAACTTGTCACTTTTATTCATTTAATCTAGCTTAAAATTATCTGTACATGTTTCTGATAATCTCCTTTTTCCGTGAAGCAGCAGAAGCAGGTGGGCCGTTCTCTCAAGCGTCTGGGTCCTCTGAACAGAACCAGGAGCTCAGTAAATTACGAGCAGACTTGGAGAAGAAGAGTCTGTTCTATGAGGAAGAACTGTCACGCAGGGAACTACAACATGGCAACGAACTGAAGAACCTGAAGAAGGAGCTGCGGGAAGCAGAGGGACAGCAGCTGACCTTGAAGAAAGAGATCATGATGCTCAAAGACAAGCTTGAGAAGACCCGCAGAGAGGGGTACTGATCTTACTACAAAAGATTGTTAAACGCCACAATGTATTATTCTACTTGATAAGTCTAAGGGCCAGAGAGGGTGGAAAATGGTGATTGTAAAACTAAATTACAATCATTTGTGGTGCAAGGAACCTTGACTAACATTGTAAGTGGTCTTAAGGGGAAAAATGAAATATAGTGAGTGTAGATCATGACCTCTTTAAAATAAGCTATGGAGTTTGGCTTGTGTTAGTATGTTGGCAGTGTGTGTTGGATGTGGAGTAACCCCGATGCTCAATAAATCATTTCACCCTCACAGGCAGAGCGAACTAGAGGAGTTTGAGACCGAGTACAAACAGAAGTACGAGAGAGAGCGAGTGCTGCTGTCAGAGGAGAACAAGAAACTTTCCAGTGAACTTGACAAGGTGAACATTCACACACTCCAAGGGCTGTCATGATAACTGAGTGTCAACATGAATTTGAGGAGTTCAGCCTATTTACTTAATGCACTGATGCAGGTTATTTCAAAGAAAAATGTTTTTATAATCGTTCTTAAAAATGAAATAACTTGCTCTTAACTCTGAAATGACTTCGCTTTCCATTGATGTCCTTTTGGCACTGTGGGTAATTGCATAATGTTAACCAATATCCAAATATCTATTTAGGCGTGGTTTAGGAAAGTCATATTGAGTGATGCAAAAAGTTTATGATTTTTGTTCATTAAGATAATAAGCACAAATGAACACTACTTTAATGAAATGTTAAGCCTAAAACAATTATCAGAGGTAAAAAAAGCTAAAGCTAGGCTATAAGCAAACTAGACCACGGTCACATGACTTGAATGTCACCACCAATCTTTATTTTAGTCCTACAACTTGTAAAATTTGAGTTAGATTAGTTTGCAAGAGTGCGAGTATAAACAACAATGCTGTAAAAGCGAACTAAATGGGTTTTACTGGTCGACGTGACGACGTTTATTGTTACCGACTGTCCCATTTAGCCACATTTAAGCAACCACCTTTTCAATACACATAAAAGCTTAAAAATTCATGAGCAGGTTATTACCAATGTATTTTATGTCGTAGAATAAAACGTGAACATATCTACCACAGACCTCAATTCAGGCATTTAACCAAACACCCATTAAAAGAAACTTTTGACTTCAGGATGATAGAGCCAGTGTGATACAATCAGGTCTTGACACCTATTCATTTTCTCACAAAAACCTCACATTATAGAAGTAAAATCGATCGCAAACAGCATTTTTACATTGGCTTACATTATATCTCACAATATGTAAGCAATAAGGTACGAGAGACTCCGCTTCTGCCGTGCCTAACAACGCCCTTGAGCCGTTACTTATTCACGATACAGCACTTGCCTCGAGTATCTTATTGCTTTTATAAAACGGTTGCCACACAATATTTAAGTAAAAAACAATGTTAGTGCAACTTTCTTGAAGTAAAATCACTAAAAGCCTACCTTCCGCTGGAAAAAATAGTCCCCGAGTGTGAACAGCAACAACGTTCCAATGTGTAAAATGCATGAGAGCTCAAATAAAAACAACATAGAACCGCAGTGTTGCGCAGCGATCAATAGAACCGTTGGGTGAAGCCGGTCTGAGCCGTGTTTTATCGTGAATAAAGCACAGCTCTTGACCAATCAGAATCAAGGATTCGAAATAACCGTTTTATAATACAAAGTATTACACTCAGAATTATCTCAGTGCCACTCACGTTGTTGTTGTTTTTTAGAAGGTGGTGAATATTGACATCTTAAAAAGGTTGTTCACCCAAAATAAGAATTCTGTCATACCACTTTGACACTTCGAAAAGTTTATAAAGAGATTCGTAAAACTAGTCCATATGAATTGAGTGGTTTAGTCCAAATTTTCTGAAGAGACATGATCGTTTTATATAATTAAAAGATCGAATTTAGGCTTTTATTCACATATAAACATTCATCTACTCGTTACAGTGATAGTAAACGGAAGCTCAAGCATGTTTACTTGCCATTTGAGAACCAATGAGGTTAATCTCGTGTTATGAAGGACGTTTGAGCTTCATCAAGAACCAATGATTCTTGTGAGTACAGCAGGTTTAGGTTCTGTTTATGTTTGCTGATCAATGTTTTTTATAGAAATAAAAGTTTAAATTAAATAAAGTTTAAAATCTATTCATCAAATAAAACGATTGTGTCTTACGATCTTTTTATGAACTTTTTAAAGCGTCTAAGTGGTAGTTGTGTAGCTGTGAATGGAGGGACAGAAGCTCTTAGATTTCATCAAAAAGATCTTCATTTGTGTATTGAAGATGAACGAAGGTTTTACAGGTTTGGAGCGACATGAGGGTGAGTAATTAATGACAGAATTAAAATTTTTGGGAGAACATTAAATAGCATATAAGTAAAATCTGCCTAAAGGCCTGTTCACACGGGGACGAATTTCGAGCACGTTATTCGTCGACGTTTAACGCCTCGTGACTAAACAAAGGGCGCAAATGTGAGTGTTCACACCGACGCGTAAAACGGCACGCGTAAAAGCGTCATTTTAAAAATAACGCCTCTGGTTCATTTTTCTTTGTTTGACGCGACACGTCAAAAACTATCCGACCAATTAAATTGGCGCTTTTGCTCACGTGTTTGGAGCTTCTGAAGAGACAGTAAAACACAACTTGGGGCGCTCAAACACAAAACGGTCTTTTGGTCTCTGCTGCGTGTTGAGCTTGTTATTTCAAATCCTCTATGTATCAAATAGGCGCACGGGAAGCGCGCTCATTATGCGCTCACGGGAAGCGCGCTCATAAACTTTTCAGTATGGGAGTGCACGTGCACCCAAACACTTGGGTGTTTTTTCTCTTTTCCGTAAATAAATCTTTTAGCAGAACTACAGCAAGTGTTTTTCTGTGGTGGAAATACATTAGCTACTAAAACGTCTTTGTCGTTGTGGAGAGCGCAGTGTAATGAGTGCATGGTTCTATAGCGACAGCCATGGGAAAATCGGTACGAATTTTACTATTAATAATAAAAGATAAGCTACTGTGCATTATAAATGTCAGGAATGTATCTTTATTGAGGGCGCTCGAAAGGGGTCTCGCCCTGGGTGTAATTCAAAGTAGAACCGCCACTGCCTTTAACCCTAAAACCATATTTTGGACAAATGTGGGCAAAATAGTTTTGATTTATTTAAAAAAAATACTTCCCTTGATCTGAGCGGTAGAAGACTTGGCTGCTTTTCCTAAGTTTGCCTCCTGAATACACACACATTTTTTGACTAAATTCTACAATTTTAAGTGGTTAAAAAAAAACTCCTTAATCTTGTATTTGGGTGAAAAATGGGCACCCATAGAAATGAATGGGAAAACTGAAAACATCTTTAGGGTTTAGCTCTAAGAAATTATTGGAATGATATTTTAATGTAGTTAACATTTTTTTTAAATAAAACATAAAAATAAGCATAATTTACATAGAAAATATGGTACTTTTTGAAGTAAATAAATTCAAAAATACCCCCAAAATAAAAAGACAGTGATATAACATTTATAATAAATAAAAATTAGTATCACACCTGAGTCCTACACATTTGTGCCCACATTTGTCCACAATTACAGGATTAAGGGCTATAAAGTGAATACGGTTTGAGGGTTAAGTCTTTCTGAATGACAGTCGACTGTGTTTGTCATGTTTATTGTTTAACAGTATTTTAGACATGCCTTAGATTCAAGTTAAACTGTTGGTGTGCAAACAATTTTAGCTACTGCATAAACTGTTTCATCTAGTAAAACTACTACGATTTGAAAAATTTGTGGCATACCAGTATTTTTAGGCTTGGATACTATGACACTACTGTAGCTCCAGGATGCTGTGCAACACTAACACATCAGCCCACAATCCTGAAACCACAACCTCCAACTCTCATTTTACTGAAGTCAAAGATTCCTCTTCACTTTTGATGTGGTCTTTACGCTGAAGATGACAGGAGGCCTCGCTTCTTAGTGGTCAGAGTTGATGCTCTTTTGTTAAAACCATTCATTAATTCTTGGTACCGTTTCTGAGCGCTTCAAATGGAGTGTAAAGCACACAGAGTGGGTAAAACACAGCCTCACATGTGCGTGTGGCGGTTCGTGCTGCTCTCAGTGAGGCTGACGGCAACAAAAAAAAACACACGCAAGAGATGTTTAGAGAAGAACCCTTGGAGGGCAGCACTCAGTTGTGAAAGAAAGAAAACATGCCGTTGCCATTTGCGGACTGAGTCTTTCCATGAGTGTGTTGTGCTGAAGATGTGGTCCACCATGCCAATGTTTTACTGGAAGTCAGTCAGCATCCTCCCCTGTGTAAGCACGGGGAAATATGCTGATCAACAGACAGGAATCTGGAACGTTTTTCTCGAGGACCACTGCGAGGGTTCAGCACTCCAGTCAGAGCGTGGTGTTAAATGAAAATGTTGAATAATGCAAGTGTAATTACGGGGTGGTCAACCTCACCAGCTCTTGCTTAAGATGGAGAGCGCATCTAAATCACAGTTGACTGGATAAATGTGTACTAGCAGACATGTTTACTGCGAAGTCAACTGAGGCATTGCAGACGGAGGGGGTCATGTTTATTCATGAGCGTTTCGTGGTTAGTGGTTTAGGGATGGAAATGTAGAGGGTATTAGATGGACACGGGTGGCTTTCGCATGGTGGTCCATCCTGCAGGCTCTGATTCCCTGGTCCGTTTGCATTACATCTGCCCCTTCAAATTGCCGAATTGGTTTGTGATTTCCTGAAATGATGATGGCATGTTTTCGGGCCTGTTGTGTTAATTGGGTTGTGCAGGAGTAAAACCCTTAAATGAGGACTATTTTCTGTTCACTGGAATTAAATATTTAGCTGGGTGAGGGATGTGCTAATCTACATTTTCAGAATCAGGTCTGTGGGTTGACTGAATGACTGTTTGTTCATGAGAAAGTACTGTATAATCGTATTTTCTTGCATTCAAAAACTTAATTGCTAAAGGTAAAGGTTTGTGCTTTTGAAAGATGTCTGCATTAATTTGATCAAAAACAGAAAAACAATTATATTGTGAAATATTATTGCAATGTCAAGTCAAGTATATTTATATAGCGCTTTTCACAATATAGATTGCATCGAAGCAGCTTCACTGTATCAATCAAAACACAATAACAATGTTCGTTTCTTAGTGGAAAAACATCCACATTTGGTAGAGCTAATCAAGGGTATTACTGATTGGTTAATTAATTTGAATATCCCCAACTGAGCAATCCAAAGGCAACAGTGGCAAGGTGCCGCACTAGACTCCATCAATGTACATTCATTCTATTTTAGCAACTTTTGTTTTAAAGGGTTAGTTCACCCAAAAATTCAAATTAAGTCATTAATTACTCACCCCCTTGCTGTACCAACCCCGTAAGACCTTTGTTCGTCTTTTGGAACACAAATGAAGGTATTTTTGATTAAATTTGAGAGGTATAACACTGCTACATAGACTCCCTAAAGGGGTCGAAACTTGACGGCCCAGAAAGTCAATGAAGAAAATGTTTAAATATTCCATGTGCTCTCAAAAAAATGAACTAGGGAGGTTGTGCACTTTACATAATATATTTATATAGTTTACTTATAATAATTGTGTTTTTTGACTTTACATGTTTTTTTCTATTAAGGTCTATGCAATTGTGTCTCAACTTGACTGTACAAAATCATAATGTGTTGCCTAAACACAAACCATTTATGTTAAGTAAAAAAAGTGTACATCCAGAGGGTGGTAGTATAGCGTGAGCCGACTGCCATTTTGCCCAAACTTAATTTTATTGTGTTCAATCTGCTTAAATCTACGAACAACTTAAGTTTACTTAATCCGTTTGTGTTGGATTACATGATTGATTTGTGTTGCCTTAACTGAAACTGTTATTTTATGTTTTCTTTTGAGAAATTTAGAAAAGGGGAAGACTTGATAGTGTGCAATAGTGTTTAATGTTAAATTATATTGGAATTATTAAACCATTTAAATTACAGTAGGTTACCATTGTTAATTTGGCTGTCGACTGATTTCTTTATTTTCAATTGCTTTGAATGAAGGAGCATGTAAATCTTAGCATTCAAGATGCTAATATGTGCTTCTGCTAGCAAATAGCTAGCTAAAGTCTATCAATTTAATTAAATGTCACTGAATCAAATGAAATATAAATGGATGAATGAATATAATAAAATGCCTTTGAATCATGTCAGGAAGCCTTTAAAAATTCACGTTGAGACTACTTAAATTGGGAAATTTAAAATTACATAATTCTATTATGTTGAAGTTACATGAACAAATTATGTTTGTTTAACGTAATCCAGTTATGTGGAACCTGTTGACAAATTAAAATTAATTAAAGCCAACATATAATTTTTTTGAGTGTGACTACAGTGGCTCAACTATAAGTTTATCAAGTGACGAGAATACTTTTTGTGCGGAAAAACAAACAAAAATAACGACTTTAAGAGATTTCCACGATGCATGCGCGAGAATTGCGATCTCCTTCAACTACTTCAGTTCTCGCGCATGCGTCTGTGGAAATCTCTTGAACTGAAGAAAAGGAATAGTCGAATATAGTCGTTATTTTAGTTTTTTTTTCCGCACAAAGTATTCTCGTCGCTTGATAAACTTATAGTTGAGCCACTGTTGTCGCATGGAATATTTAAACATTTTCTTCAATGACTTTATGGGCCGTCAAGTTTCGATCCCTTAGGGAGCCTATGTAGGAGTGATCCACCTCTCAAATTTAATAAAAAATATCTTCATTTGTGTTCCGAAGACGAACGAAGGTCTTACGGGGTTGGTTAATGTAATGGTTGATCAATGTAATGCGTCCTCGCTAAATAAAAGTATTAATAAAAAAAAACTAAACTTTTGAATCTGTAGTGTGTTCAATAACATCTTTTTTTGTGTGTAGACGATGTCCTCGTTTGAGAAGTTGAGCAGCAGTAACAAACAGCTGGAGGAGGAAATGAGAGAACTGGCGGATAAGAAAGAGAGTGTGGCCCACTGGGAGGCCCAGATCACAGAAATCATTCAATGGTGAGAAACGCACACATGCTTTTACCTTACTGTTTAATCACCTTTTAATCTGGAATCAGTGCTCTTAGATTTTAATCTGATGGATCTGATCATGCTTAGATTCAGAGAAAACTGAAAATGAAAATGATCAGATAAAAATAAAAGCCATTTTGTTAGTTTCATTGTTAGTGTAGTTGTCTTTGCTGTGCATTGCAGGTCTCTATGTATCCTGCTGAGGTGCTAAACACACAAACTCATTACTAGAAGGGCCTAGAATTCACCACAAGACATGGGCATTTTTGCCCTCAAACGATGGTGCATTTTTGACCCTGTTGTAGGCCAGCCAAACCCTGAACTTTAAGGAGCAAATATATACTGCCTGACCTACATAAAAGCCACTGTCTGGAATTAGATAGGCAAATGTTTACGATTGGATCATTGTTGCAGTGATTATTATGTTTCTAGGTTGTTATATGTTTGGAAACAGTCCTTCTAACCCTAATTAATGGAGAGTGTAGCTTTTCATTTCTTAAGCAACTATGTAGGATGACACATCATGGCCATATTGCAGGAGGACAATGTCAAGATTCATCAGGCTCAAACTGCTGAAAGAATGAAGAATCATGTTCACACATGAATCGGCACCTCTGAGTTCAGACCTTAAATGTCTTGAAGGAGACTTTACAGAGCGCTGGACTATTGCATTCTCAATACCAGATCTTGACCAAAAACCTCTTGATGGAGATACATGTTGAGATGTTATTTCCATCAAGAGGTGCATACATTTTTGGTCAAGATCTTGTTCATGGTTGTTTAAGGAATGAAAAGCTACACACTCCATCAATTAGGATTAGGAGAACAGTTGCCAAACATATAACAAGCTAGAAACGTAATAATGACTGCAATAATGATCCAATCATAGAACAGTGACTTTTTTGGCTGGCCAGTGTATATTATAATTTCTTTTATAACATCATCATTCTTTTTTCTTCTTTTAATTAGCTCTTATTAGATATTTTCCAGACATTATATCCCCAAGAGTAGCGATTTCAAACATACACAATCAGTTTGCATTTCCAAAACAAATTGACTTGTGTTTTTAGAAAAAAAAATCTTTAAAGTCCCTGTAAAGTCAAAATTAAGTATGTGTTCTGAGTTTGTCACACCACAGAAAAATGTGTTATCAGCCACCCAGCCAAATTTGAATGATAAAAAAGCCGGCAAGTACATAAAATAAGCTATCAAGATCTTGAAAAAATGAGCAGTATTCTCTGCTCTCAAACACTGGGGGTGTGTCCGCTGGCTGCGCTGAAACCACGCCCACTCGTGGGAAAGCTGCCGACGGTGATAGCTGAAACTGCTTTCAGCTATCACGGGACTGGACGGGAGGATGAATGCTGAGGCGGGAGATTGTCGGTTCGGCCCCGTTCACCAGTAACAGCGGATTATCAGTGAATCCCAGTTGTCTCTGACGAATGTTTATAAAACTGTCCTGTGTAAAATTTAAATGATCACTACAGAGGCGGGTGTTAGTGGCAGTGATCCTCTGCTCTTCATCTAGGTTGGCTCTTCACAAAATTAATCCACCTCTTCTTGATGTGATCGTTTTTAGAAAATTTAAATAAAGACATTCGATCTGTTTTGTACATGATCGCATCCAGGTAGTAGCCTATGCATTTCCGTGTCGAAGGGATAGCTAGCTAGCAAAGTGTTGGCTGTAGTAACTAATAGTACTGACAGTAACTCGTGATTGAGCGCCAAACTGATGCGAATTTACTCGATTATTAGGGGAGGGGCCATCCCTTAGTGGCCAAGTAGGGGTCGAGGGGCATGTCCAGGAGCTCAGGGGCTCCAGTGCGTCATCAAGTAGGGATGAGGGGCATGTCCAGGAGCTCAGGGGCCTCAGTGCGTCATCGAGTAGGGGTCGAGGGGCGTGTCCAGGAGCTCAGGGGCCTCAGTGCATCATCAGAGTAGGGGTCGAGGGGCGTGTCCAGGAGCTCAGGGGCCTCAGTGCGTCATCAAGTAGGGGTCTAGGGGCGTGTCCAGGAGCTCAGGGGCCTCAGTGCGTCATCAAGTAGGGGTCGAGGGCGTGTCCAGGAGCTCAGGGGCCTCAGTGCATCATCAAGTAGGGGTCGAGGGCGTCTCCAGGAGCTCAGGGGCCTCAGTGCATCATCAAGTAGGGGTCGAGGGGCGTCTCCAGGAGCTCAGGGGCCTCAGTGCATCATCAAGTAGGGGTCGAGGGGCGTGTCCAGGAGCTCAGGGGCCTCAGTGCGTCATCAAGTAGGGGTCGAGGGGTGTGTCCAGGAGCTAAGGGGCCTCAGTGCGTCATCAAGTAGGGGTCGAGGGGCGTGTCCAGGAGCTCAGGGGCTCCAGTGTAGGGATGGGCATTTTTCTAAAATATTGCATTCGAATATTCGGGCTCATAAAAATCAAATATTCGAATATTCGTTTATTTAAATTATGTTTAACGAAAAAGACGTTATTTTTACGTTTTTTTTTTTTACGTTTTTGTCACCATTTCTTACAAATAGGCAATACACAACAAGCTTACAATAGTAATTAAAGTTTTCTTTTATTTGAAAACATTAAACAGTAGGCATAAGAGTAAACAAAATATATATATAAAAAAGCATTATTAAAAGCATGCTCAAGCAGCGCGAGCGGAAAAAAACCCTAATAAAGCAGATTGCGTCAGATATCGATACAGAACGTACACATATACACACTAGTCAGCAAATGATTGATTATCGTGTTTATATTGTTTCACGTTTATGTTGAGAAAAACAATAATATGTAACGTTACATGCAGGGGCGTCGCCAGCACTTTATGCTCGAAGTCAGAGAAAGACGCTGCGCTGACAGACGTTTCAGAGACACAAAGAGAACGATGTTTCTAACAGCACTTTGCATTTTCTGTTGTTAAACCGGTCTTCCTTAACGAAACTTAAAATAAGTGTGTCTCAAAATCATTTTGCTATTAGATAAGTTAACATCTTTGATCACGCGGGGTCCAGCTGCGCTTACCTGCAGTCGTGATGCAGTGATGGACAGCTGTCTTTCCTCATTCCACTGTTTGGATTTCATGTGATTTCTCATGGTGATGATATCATAACTCAGATTAATTAATTTATTTGATCAAAAGTAATTCCGTTTTGTAAGATCCTTTTCAAGTAACGTTAATTCCAAACTTCGCGAGGCAGATGACAACATTATGTGATCAAATACAGACAACTTGTTAACACACTCCACAGCGCCATCCAGTGCATTTAATTGTAACTGCGAGTTAGTTCTAGGATTTATCATGAACTCACTGCATTTACGGCCAGCAAAGCAACGTATTCAAAATTCGAATAGTATTTTATTTTTCGAATAATAATTACATATCGAATATTTGAAAATTTGAATATTCGTGCACATCCCTACTCCATTGCGTCATCGAGTAGGGGCGAGGGACGTGTCCAGGAGCTCAGGGCTCCAGTGCGTCATCAAGTAGGGGCGAGGGACGTGTCCAGGAGCTCAGGGGCTCCAGTGCGTCATCAGCCCCGCCCGTTTTAGCCCCACCCAAAAAATCCGGAAAATAGCAATGGTGAAAAACTGTTTAACGGTCTAACTCCACAATTCAGTACTTCACAGTTCACAGTCTTTTGTAATATTTTTTAGCAATACATTTCTATCATTTCTAATGTGTTTATATATATATTTTTAGAATTGAGCAGAATTGAGGTTATTAAGCTGGTTATTCCTCTGCATAATAGTAGTTCAATGTTAATTCACTTCTGCTGCTTTGGCACCAAACCCTTGATATTTGCATGGCCGTAGAGCCATCTTTTGGTCATGTTTGGTAATTGCGGTTCTGAACATCTGTTTTTCTCTCTCAGGGTCAGTGATGAGAAGATGCTCTGAGGATATCTGCAGGCTTTGGCTACTAAGATGACAGAAGAACTGGAAGGCCTGAGGAACACCAGTCTGGGTGCACGTGCTACTGTAAGAGAATTAAACTTAGATCTTGACTATCAACTTAGTGCTTCGTTTTAATAATAAAGTTGATTCTAAACATTGACCTTTTCAAAATTTAAAGGATTTCAATAGCACCAAATCGTACTGCACTGAGACCCAGTAGATGTTTAATTCTCTTTTCTTCTGGTTTTCTAGGACATGCCATGGAAGATTAGACGTTTTGCTAAGCTGGACATGTCTGCCCGTCTGGAGCTGCAGTCTGCACTGGATGCCGAGATTAGAGCCAAACAAACCATCCAGGATGAGCTCAACAAAGTCAAGACGTCCAGTATGGCCACTGAGTGGTAAAACACACATCTCTCCTTTAAAGCTTGCAGTATGTCTGTACATCATGAAATTAGTTGATAGGGATTAACAAAGACTTTAGATATACAAAGACGGTGCACTCGTATTACTATGAATGGGAGAAATTTTAACGCGCAACATGGCGGAGTAAATCCCGCCTTCTAAGTAAAAGAGCCAATTGGTAATGTCATTGCATCACTGCAGCTGCCGTTAGAAGCTCCGTTTGCTAATGTTCAGAGATGTGTGCTTATGACTGCTATTGGCTGCTCCAGCATGAATTTTTTTGTCATGATTTGAGCGTTTAGAAACTATATATATATATATTAGTGCTGTTAATTTTTCGATTAATCGCGATTAATCGCATCCGAAAATAAAAGTTTGTGTTTACATAATATATGTGGGTGCACTGTATAAAATTATTTTATATATATAAATACACACACATCCTTGTATATATTTAAGAAATATTTTCATGTATATACTGTATATAGATTTATATATAATTTATCTTATAAATATAAATATTTTATGTATAAATACATTTTTCTTCTTAAATATACATGTGTGTGTGTATTTATATATATTTACAAAATAATTATACACAGTGCATCCACATATATTATGTAAACACAAACTTTTATTTTGGATGCGATTAATCAGTGATTAATCGTTCACAGTCCCAGATATATATATATATATATATATATATATATATATATATATATATATATATATATATTAGGGGTGTAACGATTTCTGAACCGAAAAACCGCAATACTGAACTCACGATTCGAATCGCGAGTACTGTCATTGCGACCCAACACGCCCCGCCTGCTACCCCGTGCCCCGCCCAGCCCGGCTCAATGGACCTCATGTCTTATGTAAACAGTACACAACGAATTCAGTTTTGTAGTCTAACCACCATTAACACCAAATAACAAGCTCTGTGTTTTGTTACTTTCGAATAATAAGCAAGGTGTAATCTTTCAGATTCTGTCTATTTGATCAACGAAATTCAAACAATAAATGGCGTTTCGGCGCTCTTTTGATGTGACGTGACAGATCGCTTACTAGGCTCCTATTTAAAGCGGCAGCGGCGCGCGAGTAAATGCGATCATCTCTTCCTCAGTTACAGAAAAGACACCTGAAGGTATGTTGAAAGATACAGTATACTTACTGAAAGGCATCATAACTTCGTGTAATCGCTCAATCAGTGTTTCAGCCGCGGAAAGACATCAATAAAACAGCAAAGCTCACTATAGCATTATATTTACCTCAACAGGCAAGTGATTCAGTGTCCACAACTTCCTATAAATGAACCTTTGCACTAAATAAATGCACTATGTTAGCCTGTATATTATATTTTACTTAACCTGTTAATGATATCTTGATTATTTAATTTATGTTTAAAATATCTTTCATGAAAATTACAACTGTGTAAATTATTAGAGTAAAAAAACACAAGTTAATGTAAAAACTGCCTTATGTTCAGTTTACATGTTTTCATATGATGTGTTGTGTGTTGATTATTATATCTAAAAAATAAATGGCATCTGAATTTAGGTTAAAAGTCTAGGCTACAACATTTAATGTTATAGTAATGTGCAGCCTTCAACATAGTTCACAGCATTAGCAGATTTTTTTTAATCCTTGTGAAATGTTTAATTGTAACTGACTTAATTTAAAGACAAAGACCTTTTTTTTCATTAAACCACTGTTTAAAAAAAAAGCCATTTAGCTTTCTGAAAGTTTTAAATGAACTTAAAATCGAAATCCATACCGAGAACGTCAAAATCCGTGGGAAAAATCAAACCGTTCAGTTTTGTGTTTGCACTACACCCTAATATATATATATAAATGCGCGGGCCATGCCTTTCACACCTAGGCCATCAGTGGTGTCCTACTTGAATTAATGAACTACATGAGACTTTTAGATAGTGTACAGACTCTTTATCTGTGCATTTGAGTCCCAACAACCTTTTCTGTCACAATCGAGGCTAACGCTGAAAGCCAAGTTTCGTCGTATTTCTGCGCATACTGTAAGTTTTAATTCGCTTTAGTGCTGAGAAATGTCTGGTCAACAGAAACAGTGGACACAGGGACAGTCACCGCAAAACATGACGATGTGTACAGCTGACCCATGCTCTCACACAGATTTTTGGACAAAATCGATGAGATCAGTGGGACTTGTGCCTTTAAAATCAAGGCATATGACTACAGTCAGTCAGTTAGTTCTGTTTTCACCCGGGACATAATCGAATAGTGATCCGTGACTGAAATTCGAAATCTGATTATCTGATTGACAACAGTTGCATTGCCATTCATTTAAGCTACACTATTATATTCTGCACTACATCTGCATTCTTGAAGGCCTCAAGGAAGTTTTCTGTGGCTATGGCAACACGTTATGGAAGAAATATAATTGGATAAAAGCTCTAACATAAACATACACTACTGGAAGCAGCACACAACCAAGAGAAAAGCTATGAAATTAAGAGAAGGGACTATTGGGAATAATTTAATATGGAAAGAAATCATAAAAGTGCAAGTCAGTGATTTCTGATTTCAGGCCACCAGAGATGGCCTTGCTGGCCCTGAACGGCCCACCACTGCTAATAATTCAGTAAAAAGTTAATTGACCAGTGGCCAGCATTGATTACTTAAAAATGCCCATATATTGGTAAATGAATCAGGTTATGGTCATTACATTGTGTGCTGGTTCTGTTATGCACAGTAAGCTGGACGAGTTGGAAAAGAAGAATGAGGAACTGCAGGCCGAGAATCCAGAGGCTGAAACTGGAAACTGAGAATCTGCGATTGTCTAAAGGTAAAAGCCTGATCATTTGAAATCAATCAATGATATTTTTCATGGCGTATATGTTTGTATGGGACATTAACGTCATGTTATGTGTTCTAGGGGTCAAGCACCAAGACTCCCAGAATTCCTCCTGGCCTTCCTCAATGCTCCAACCTCCACCCTGGATCAGTTTGATGTAGGTGTTTTGAAACAGTGGCATGTGGCTTCAGTTTAGAATGAAATTGCAGCGTTTTTGACTTTATAACATGAATTCATTCTGTCTGCTTTTTCATTTGTAAATCAGAAAATAATGATTTATTGATGTTTATGTTTCCTCTTATATTCTCTGTCTTTACATGGTTAACTGTGGATTAAATAACTGGCTGAAATACGTTCTTGGTTATTACTTCTGGAGCAAATCATTTTCTCTGTGCTCATATATTGTTTGCTCTTTTTTTATTTATTTCTCTCATCCTATCTGTCTGTTTTTGTCTATGATGAAGCGCTCCACTGCCAGTGGGCCATCAGGCAAAGGCAGACATGTAGCTCCTTTTGTTGTGTTTGATGTGGTGGTTCATCTCTTTTGGTTTGATTGCCGTGACTTTGATGCATGTCTGCGGTCTGCTACTGCATGGCAGAAACGCGTATCCACACTTCCCAGAGGGTCTTTTCGTGTACACATGCTTATCTGTCACATTCAGGGTCAATTCCACCTCAGTTCTTCCTCATCATGAGCATTTGGACTGCAAACTGACACTTTCTGTAGCTAATACATTCTGTATGCAAACATCATCTTGCAATAGCAATTGAGGTTTGGATGACTCAACTTCTAACTCGCTTTTGCATATAATTGCTGTTGCTGTCTAAACAACTGTGAAGCTGACAGACATGAGGTGTTTGCGTTTCAGATTTCTCTACATTCTCGGTTCTTGTTCCTGTCAAGCATCATTGACGAGTTGTCTTGGTTTTGTCTGAGTCTGTCCTGTCAAAATGCTGCTAATGTGCATGATGTCTTTTCAACGAGTCAGTTGTTATGTTTAGCAGGCATGTCTTGGGTCTAAATGCATTATGCTTTCCATCTGCTGCTCATAGTTCATGATAGTACAGCTGGATGGGTTCTCTTAATGTTTCCTTTCTTAACCTTCTCAATAGATTGATTCCATCGATAACTTCAGCCTGTCCAACACACCATCCCGGAAGGAAGATGGAAGATCCCAGGTCACGTCACACTCTCGCTCGCCTTCAACTACCAGCGATTTGCAGGAGTCTCAAGAGGTGACTTCACATTGTCTGAGCCCTTTAGCAACACTAAAACTCAGAAACTTAGTCCATTTAACTGCCATTTTGGATGAAGCTTAATACAGGGCTTGTTGCAGTGTATTCAGGGATTGCCTTATCCAATACAGACATAAGATGTGGTCAGAAGCATGTGATTAGATGGCTTTATAGGGCTGTCTAGGTAGGGAGCTCAGCAGGTTTTTGGAACAAAGCTTTACTTATTTTCAGGGTGTCCGCGTGGTTTTAAAAAGTATTAAAAAGTGATAAATCAAAATTGTCAAATTTAAGGCCATTAAAAGTGTTAAATTTAGTTTGAGAGGTATTATTTTTGAAAAATTAGGTATTATTATTTTTTCAGACTATCAGGTGTCCTATTCTGTGTTTGCGTTAGTCTGTTTAAATATGGGCTTTAGCTTATCTGGGCACAATCAAAGATCTCTCATCTCTGTCTATGATTGATGCTGACGTCATATTCAGTGGCTGGACGATATGACGATATATAGAGGCTATATAACCCTGATATAAGTGATTACCCGGATTTAGACCTACCTATATTGTATTTATATAAAGCGTTCACAGGCAAATTTGCTTTAGCCTATGTAGGTCTATACACTCACCGGCCACTTTATTAGGTACAGCAACAATACTCAGGTAGGCTGTGGCGTTGCAACGATGCTCAATTGGTACCAAGGGGCCCAAAGAGTGCCAAGAAAATATTCCCCACACCATGACACCACCACCACCAGCCTGAACCGTTGATACAAGGCAGGATGGATCCATGCTTTCATGTTGTAGACGCCAAATTCTGACCCTACCATCCGAATGTCGCAGCAGAAATCGAGACTCATCAGACCAGGCAACGTTTTTCCAATCTTCTATTGTCCAATTTCGATGAGCTTGTGCAAATTGTAGCCTCAGTTTCCTGTTCTTAGCTGAAAGGAGTGGCACCCGGTGTGGTCTTCTGCTGCTGTAGCCCATCTGCCTCAAAGTTCGACGTACTGTGCGTTCAGAGATGCTCTTCTGCCCACCTTGGTTGTAACGGGTGGTTATTTGAGTCACTGTTGCCCTTCTATCAGCTCGAACCAGTCTGGCCATTCTCCTCTGACCTCTGGCATCAACAAGGCATTTCCGCCCACAGAACTGCCGCTCACTGGATGTTTTTTCTTTTGGACCATTCTCTGTAAACCCTAGAGATGGTTGTGCGTGAAAATCCCAGTAGATTAGCAGTTTCTGAAATACTCAGACCAGCCCTTCTGGCACCAACAATCATGCCACGTTCAAAGTCACTCAAATCACCTTTCTTCCCCATACTGATGCTCGGTTTGAACTGCAGGAGATTGTCTTGACCATGTCTACATGCCTAAATGCACTGAAGTTGCCGCCATGTGATTGGCTGCTTAGAAATTAAGTGTTAACGAGCAGTTGGACAGGTGTACCTAATAAAGTGGCTGGTGAGTGTATATTGCTTTATTTCCCTAAGTACCTGAAATCAGGTAAACATAAATGTCAGGCGATCACGATTGCTGGCTGCATGTCATTATCACTGGATCTTTAGTAAGTTGTTAGGAACACTATATTGAGTCCAACATTTAGTTTAAATTGATCAAATTGTTCGTTATAGTAGCATTTTCTCAGTTTCCCTATTAAATCCAGTCACGCAGCAGATCTTTTGCCACTCAGTCAGGTTGAGGGGGTTGTACCGGCGGAAAGTGACGTCAATGCATTCCCTCTATTGTTGGGTGTGTAAAAAACATCAATGTCAACTGGATGGGAGCTAATGCACTTTGGTCGCAAATGTTATAAATGATAAAATCTGTGTAATAGAAAGGTTGCTGGTTAACACTTTCAATTCAGTCTCGTGATGGTTTTAAAAAAAATTCTGAAGGTAGTAAAAAGTGGTAAATTTAACTTAAGGATTACTGTATATACCCTGTATTTAGAAATGAGGGATGCTTTAACATTTCTGATAGGATGTTAGCATGCTGTGACTAATAGCCGTGACTATGTTTCCAGCAGGTAGATTATCCACAACGAGGCGCTCAAACACCCGTTCGATCAGGATACAGTAGCTCTGGTCACAGCACACCTAAAGTAATTCATTTTCCTCACATTATACAAATACTTTCATATCAGCCAGTCAAACATATCTTATATTTAGTCATTTATAATTTTCTAAATTGCTCTTTTTAGCCAAAGGCCCATCAATTAGTGGTGAAAACCTTCAATACGGCCACTAAGTGCAACCAGTGTACTTCTCTGATGGTGGGAATCATTCGGCAGGGCTGTACGTGTGAAGGTAAGGGCTCAGCTGAGGTTGTCATGGAAATGGTAAATGACATTAAGATTGGCATTCACCTTGTTCTCCTCTTGCAGTCTGTAATTTCTCCTGTCATGTGAC
Organism: Hybognathus amarus; assembly: GCA_030378365.1. Lineage (NCBI taxonomy): Eukaryota > Metazoa > Chordata > Actinopteri > Cypriniformes > Leuciscidae > Hybognathus > Hybognathus amarus. The sequence goes on along the minus strand of JAQIUQ010003632.1, from coordinate 39,444 downwards.
GTGTGCGGACAAAGCTCCTGCCGTGTGCCCGAATCCCACCGGATCAAACCAAAGGGCCGCTGGGTATCGACCCTCAGAAGGGCATCGGCACAGCTTATGAGGGCCACGTCAGAGGTTAGAAGCTTTAGTTTAAATCCTCATTAAATTTTTGTAATCAAAACTATAACTGTAAATATTACTATCAGCAGATAAACATTATGTTTTTATTATCTAGGGCTGGGCGATATGGCCAAAAAAATTATCACGATAATTTTTCTTATATCAGTTGAAATATCGGATAATTATCACGATAAATGTTAAATCTTTATTTCTTTCAAGTTTAAAGGCAGATTTTTGCTCCTAAGTGAAAGTTGTATAAACCAGAGCATTAATTGTGTTCTAAACGACTATTTAAATTTATGTTCATGTGAACAAAAAACAGTAACATCTGTTTTTTTATGTAACAACCACATTTTTATTTGGTAAAAAGTAATATTCTGACTGTTTAGTTGTATTAAAATTAACCATTGTTCATCCAGTATCATGCATTTAGATCATGATAACCACAGATAAAATCAGGCATAGCCTATAACTTATAGAAAACAGTAGCCTAACAGTTAAATACATGATTAAATACTGTACTTATATTCCATTAGTCATTTAATACATTGTCTACATTAATAATATTATACAATTCAGTATGTGTATATCCCACATTTCATGGTGCAGTTAATATCACTAGGTGAACCTTACAGTAAATCCATGGTAGGCTAAATGGATTCAGTATCAATTCAGATTCTGGACGCAGTGTTTCTCCTTTTTGTCAGCGGTGTTTCATCTCGCCTTTAAACCTGGTCTAAACTCTGACATTTGTGTTCTTCACTGATCTCAAGCGCTTCTCACTGGATCTTGTGAGGGAGACGATCAGAGGCGAGTGCTGCGTGAGCTCGGCGCTGCGGCTCAGGTGCGCTGCTGTTTGGATTTTGAGCCGAGCCGGATCAATGCTCCCTGTGGTGCGCGCGGCCATTCTGCTTTTGGCGTTTAAACATTATTCGACAATTATCGACCTCTGATATCGTTCTCTCTACCGAGAAAATATTCTATCGCGCATATGATCGTGCATTGATCGTTCTCGTCGGCCAGCCTATTTTTATCTTCCTCCAAGATGGACCAGGATTAATTTTTCAGTCTATAATGTTTTAGCTTTAAATTTAGTCTGTCACCAAATGAAATATTACTGTCTAATAAAATAATGTAATATAATGACTAAACCAATAGTTTGTTGCTCTTCGGAACACAACATTTTTGATGAAATCTAGAGGTTTCTGCCCCTCCATAGACAGCTATGCAACTGCCACAGACGATTCAAAAAGTTCATAAAGAGATTGTAAAACGAATCCATATGAATAGCGAACCATATGAAATCCAGTCCACATTTTCTGAAGAGACTGATACGCTTTATATGATGAACACGATTTAATTTAGGCTTTTATTCACATATACACATTGATTCAGCGAACATAAACAGAAGCTCAAACAAACCTGAACAAACCTCAGTGGTTCCTGTGGAAGCTCAAACGTGCTGCGTAACACAAGATGAACCTCATTGGTTCCCGCACATATAGTTTATATGTAAAATCCTAAATTCAATTTGTTTATCATATAAAGCGATCGTGTCTTCACAAAATTTGGACTAAACCACTCAATTCATTTGGATTAGGTTTAAGATCTGTTTATGAAATTTTTTAAGCATCAAAGTGGTAGTTGCATAGATGTCAATGAGGGACATAAAGCTCTAAGATTTCAGACACACATGAAAAGATCTTCATGTGTGTTCGGAAGATCAACGAAAGTCTTACGGATTTGGAATGACATGAGGGTGAGTAATAATGACAGAATTTAAGTTTAAGATGGACAGTTTTCAGTTTCAGTGATTTGAGAACTAATTCTGATATCTTTCTTTTAGGTGCCGAAACCATTAGGTGTGAAGAAGGGGTGGCAGAGGTCCATCGCGGTGGTCTGTGACTTCAAACTCTTCTTATATGATCTCCCAGAGGGCAAAGCTGGCTCAGCCCGGTGTCACAGTGAACCAGGTTATTGACATGAGGTCAGTGAGAACTTCAAAACAAACATCTGGTCCTGTCTTTGATTCTTAATGACTGTGTTTGAATGACATCTAAATCGTTCTCTTTGTTCGCAGACGAGGAATTTTCAGTTAGCTCAGTTTTGGCATCAGATGTCATTCATGCGCACAGGAAGGACATTCCCTGTATTTTCAGGGTGAGTTGAACATGATTGTACAATTTTTATTTACTTAAGTTCATATTAGGGGTGTAACGATACACAAAACTGACGGTTCGGTTTTCCCACGGTTTTGACGTCTCTGGTCTTCGGTTTCGATTCGGTTCAGTTTTGAAAGCTAAAATGGCTTTTTTTCTTTCTTTTTTTACCAGTGGTTTAATGAAAAAAAAGGTCTTTGTCTTTAAATAAATTCAATTACAATTAAACATTTCACAAGGATTAAAAAAATCTGCTAATGCTGTAAACTATATAGGGAGCCACACATTACTATAACATTAAAGGTTGTAGACTTTTAACCTAAATTCAGATGCCATTTATTTTTTAGATATAATAATCAACACACAACACATTGTATGAAAACATGTAAACTGAACATAAGGCAGTTTTTGCATTAACTTGTGTTTTACTCTTATTTGTTGTTGAAATATAATAATTTATACAGTTGTAATTTTCATGAAAGATATTTTAAACATACATTAAATAATCAAGATATCATAAACAGGTTAAGCAAAATATAATATACATAGTGCATTTATTTAGTGCAAGAGTTCACTTATAGGAAGTTGTGGACGCTGAATCACTTGCCTGTTGAGGTAAATATAATGCTAGTGACAAGCTATGCTGTTTCATCGACGTCTTTCCGCTGCTGAAACACTGATTGAGCGAATTACACGAGTTATGATGCCTTTCAGTAAAATAGCTGTATCTCTTCAACATACCTTCAGGTGTCTTTTTCTGTAACTGAGGAAGAGATGATCACTTTTACTTGCGCGCCGCGCTGCCGCTTGAAATGAGGAGCCTAGTCATAGTAAGCCCACAGCGATCTGTCACGCCACATCAAAAGAGCGCTAAAATGCCATTTATTGTTTCATTTTCGTGATCAAATAGACAGAATTGGAAAGATTTACACCTTGCTTGTTATCGAAAGTAACAAAACACAGAGCTTGTTATTTGGTGTTAATGGTGGTTAGGCTACTAAATCTGAATTCGTTGTGTACAGCATACATAAGACATGAGGTTGACCTGAGACGGGCGGCCGGCCGGTAGCAGGGGGCGTGGGCGTGTTCGTACCGTCGTACAGTATCGCAATTAAAATAATGGAGTTCAGTATCACTGGTTTTAGAGTTTGAAACTGTTACACCCTTAGTTCATATTGGTACTGTAATTCAACTCAAATTTTATCACTGAATACAGGCACATAATAATTTGAAGTTGTTGTCCTCTTCCTCTCCTGCAGGTGACAGCGTCACAGCTCTCCTCATCCAGCAATAAGAAATGCTCCATCCTGATCCTGGCCGAACAGCGAATCAGGAGAGAACCAAGTGGGTTGGCCTGCTGAACGAGCTGCACCGCCTCTTGAAGAAAGCAAACTAAAAGAACGCTTCGTTTACGTGCCCAAGAAGCGATATGACAGCACATTGCCTCTCATCAAAAACCACACAAGCTGCTGCTATTATAGGTACTAATCCACCATATCCCAATAATCGATAGGTTTTATAATGTTAATGTCAAGGTTTTTTATTACATAACAATCATTAAGACTTCCATATTTTATTTAATCTCTGATATGATTGGCTAACCTCTTCACATGTGAAATGAGTAGATATCTGCTCGCCTTGTGTATGTGAGCGATCGTATGCTAAAGGGATAATTCATCCAAAAATGATATACTATATATTAGGGGCTGTTGGAAACGAATTTTAAAATTTGAATATAATTCGAATATTTAAAAAAACAATACTATTTCGAATATTGCTTTTATATGTATTTAAAAATATAAACTATATATTAGGGGCTGTTAGAACGAATTCTGAAATTGAATATAATTCGAATATTTAAAAACAATACTATTCGAATATTGCTTTTATATGTATTTAAAAATATAAACTATATATTAGGGCTGTTGGAACGAATTCCGAAATTTGAATATAATTTGAATATTTAAAAAACAATACTATTTGAATATTGCTTTTATATGTATTTAAAAATATAAACTATATATTAGGGCTGTTAGAACGAATTCCGAAATTCAGAATATAATTCAAATATTTAAAAAACAATACTATTCGAATATTGCTTTTATATGTATTTAAAAATATATATCTATTATGCAGTCTCTAGTGGCTTACACGCATTTAAAATGAAATGTTTTTGTTTCGTCTAATGAACAATAAAGTTTTTGAATTCGTAACGCAATTGTGCACGTTATCCAAGCTGTAGGATATCATCAGGGTTTCCCATACAGACATCCCAAGTCTCTCCGTGATGCCCGCAAATTAGTTCAAATCTCCCGGAATCTAAAGCGAGAACATACTGCGCGGCATAACGTACATAGCGCCGCGGCGCGTGCATGGCAGAGAGGAGAGAACGATACCTTGCGAGTGCCGTGCAAAAGCCAGTCCGCGCGGCGCTCTCTCCCTTTGCAGACTGATCTCATTAAATGGCTCAAAATGCTAGATAACACGCCACTTGACTTGAAAGTGGCGTGTATGCTGATCAAAAGTCATGATGTCATGTTGCCCTTTGGAACACCGCTGCACAAATCAGTCCAACACAGCGCTGTCAATGTCCGGAAGAACCAGCTTTAAAAAAATATTAGCTAGCATGCAAGGAGCCTATCTAATAAGGTGAGGCCAAGTTATTATTAGAATACAGCTGTATTTTCTAGAAGGTTAGCACGCTGTATAGCTGATAGTTAATATCGATGGACATGCGTTTGTTCCGCTTTTTTATTGTTAATAAGAAAGCGATCTAAATGTTTATTGTAGTGTTAGATGTCCCTCTAGTGGACAGAACGTGTAACAACAACCTCAGGCTATAGTGGCATTGGCGATCCATAACTGTGCGTTCACACCGAACGCGAATCACAGCGTCAAATTCCCGCCTGACGCCTCTAGTTTGATGCTTGACCACTTTGTGTTAATTCGCGTGTCAAGAGTGAAACTAACGCGCGTAAAAACAAAAGTTTGAAGCGAAATTTACGCGCGTCAGAAATCGAAATCCGTTGGCGGCCATTGTTTTTATGTCGACCGAGTATTCATCGAGAGATTCACCGCACTGTATTTGCTCTGGAGAGCAGAACAGTGGCGTGGGGATCATCGTCGCCGTATATTTGTGTCCTCCGGACCCTTCCGAGGTGAACCGTTTGGCTAGTTTCACCATTTGCTCGCTCCAGGAGCTGCGCTGGATGACGGCCGCTGTCAGCGGTACTTCCGCCTGTCCCGCGGCCAGTTTGATGACCTGTTGTCCCGCATCGGAGCGAGGATCACCCTCGCCCTCATCCACCTAATCTAGCTGTCATTTATTTTTGTTTTGATGATAAATAGAGCCAGCTTCCACAAGTTATTAACCTGTCCTGTGATTTTTTTTCTCTCTCACGTCCAGACACGAACTTATGCACATGTTGATTGTCTTTACATCATAATACTATTTCATCTACATTCAATACAAAATGAACATGTCTCGTAGAAATAATGTTTTAAGTGATAAAATATTTGCTTTGTTGTGCATAATCCCACCAATGCATTTAGTCATATTACAAAATAATTTAATGAAGCATCCAGACACTTCACCACGTGAGCAAGCAGCTAGGCTTCTGATTGGTTAACGCGGCGCGAATTCACGCCAAAGTTCAGATTTTTCAACTCGGGCGGCAGGCACGAATTCGCGTCAAAACGCGTGAATGCACAAATGGCACTAATTAATTCATTCGCGCGTAACGCGCTTAACGTGCCAGGCGCTCAATTCGCACCATTCGCGCGAACTTGATGCACGAATGAAGCGAATTTGCTTCTTCCGCGCCGCGCTCCACGCCTCATTCGCGCCGCAGGAATTTTTACGTGCGTAACGCGTCTATGCATTGACTTAACATTGAAATCATTCGTGCCTGGCGCGCTATTCGCGTCCGGTGTGAACGCACCATTAGAATGTGTAATGTCATAAATATTAATAATAGGATGAATTTGAGCATTTAATATTTGAATATTATTTGAATATTACATAAAATATGGAATGGAATTCGAATAGCCCTAGAATATTGACAGCCCTACTATATATATAATATATATATATATATATATATATATATATATATATATATATATATATATAATTCTGTTATTAATTACTCACCCTCATGTCATTCCAAACCCTAAAAACATTTGTTCATCTTTGGAACACAAATACATTTTTTTTTTATTTTTTTTTTTTTATTATAATATTGGGAACAATACAAGAGCCAGATTTACATTACCTCATGGTCACACGTTCCAGTCTGTGATCTAGACCAAAGATCTCCATTCCCAACATTCCCATTTTTGTAAATTTAATAAGAACACATTAGTTTTAATGTGTTTCTTATTAAATTTACAAAAATGAGAATGTTGGGAATGGAGATCTTTGGTCAAAACAAAACACTGTGCATTTCTATATGGCAAGTCTCTAATACATATAGAAACAAAAGACAACAACACAATTATTTTGTTAAAAATGGTACATAAAATGCAGTACGATAAAATCAACCCTTGATTAGCACTATCTTGACAACCCTACAGGACAACATTCCTGCATGTCATGATTGATTAACATAGGACACCCATTTTGAGCATAAGACTACAAATCTGTTCTAAATGTAAGTCTTTCCATCTGGTAGATTTCACAACACATTCTATCCATTTTTCCAGATCAGGGAGCAGCCAGTGTCTGGTGACTAGTTTTCTTTAAGGCTATAATTCAAATTCTGAACAGATACTTTGCAAAATCAGGTGAAAAGTCTGTGTTACCCAAAATTAAGTTGGTAAACTTAAAGGGTATTTTCATGTTGAAAATATTTCGATATCTTTAAGTATCTCTATCCAATATTGTTTTATTACTGGACAATCCCAGAATAGATGCCAGTGGTTGGCATCTTCACTTCCACACTGCCTACAGCACTTTGTCTCCTCCCTGGGACCAGGAATGTTTTGTTTTGGAGTAATAAAAAACCTGATCAAACATTTCCAATCAAACTCCTTCCATGAATGTGAGTTTGTGCATTTCCACTGTGATGTGCAGCAACCAATCCACCCCTCATCAGTTATTTTCATGTTCCTTTGCCTTTCCCATTTTGTTTTCACATACAATGTTGAATTTGTTTGTTTATTCATAAATCCCTTATACAGCCGTGAGTCAATACTGTTTTTGACTTTTACCATTGTTTTTAATGAAGCACTGGTTCCTGCACATCCAGGGACCTAATAACTTTTCGATTGAGATAGTGACGTATCTGTAAATATCTAGAAAAGCCCCGTTTCTTTAAATTATGACTTATTTTAAGTGTTTGGAAGTCTTTTACTTGACCTTTATCAGTTAATGAGAAATGTATTGTTATACCCTTAGACATCCAGTTCTGGATTCCAACATGTTTGATTGGGCTTGAAATCAGGGTCATAGGCACACCACCTTATTATCTTCAGATTATTGTGTAATTTATATTCACGTTTAACCTCCATCCAGATTTTTAATTGTGATTTTATCGCATGCCCAGTGTTGGTGAATGGTCAGGTGATCCGCATTTTCAGTCTTTTTAAAGTGGACGGAGATCAATTCTAATACGCAGATAAAACGCTGGTGTGGACGGAGATCGTATTCGTTTTAATTCTCAGTATTTAAACGAAACGCAGTAGTGTGGACGTGGCCTAAAGGTCATTGCACACCGAGTCCGAAATTCGCATCCGTAATTTTCGCACGTTAAAAGAAAAAATTCGACCTCACGTTATGTCAATAATGCTTGCACACCTTGATGCTTGATTTTCTGCGTTTTTCGCATTCCAGAGCCAGCATTTTGAGAGGTCTTTTGACAATTCAGGGCCGGGGGAGCTCGTCCTCAAATCATTGCACATTTGCACCGTGCTTTCAGTTTTGGTTTTCAGTTCGAATCAAGTGTTTATGTTCTCTTCTCTATATTGGATTATGAAATTAATAAACCTCCCCTTTCAATCAGATTGAAATTTAGGATCGAATAAGATGTGATTGAGCAGCCAATTCGATAACTAATTTATTATTTGGGCACAATATATCACACTGCCTAGTCTGCCCAGCGCAACCGGGCCGTGCAGCGCGCAGTGGGTGTGGTGTGTGTGTCCATACCTTAGACATACTGCCAGATCTCCGTTCAGAATCGATTGGTTCATGGAAATTGGTGGTCTTGTTTTTAATATGTGGCTCCAAAATCGCAAGCAAAGCATCAAACTGTCCCACTGACATTCTGAAGTAAATTTTGAATCGCTAGGGATAAATTCGCAACTCCTTGATAAGGAGGTGAAACTCTCCTTCCTCTCAGCGCAATTTCAGGATTGGATGGACGTAATATTTTCTCTTTCTTCTCTTTTCAATAGAGAGAGGGCAACAAAATCATCCTCACTGCTTGACAAATCCATTTGGTATTTTTGCGTTTTTCCCGCAAATGTTTAATAAATACGCATCGGACTCGGTGTGCAAGGTTTCTATGCGTGACAAATTTTTAGGCTGACGAACACGAAAAAACGCATCCGAAAATTTCTGTACTCCGTGTGCAATGGCCTTAAGTCTTTATTTCCCAGTATTGCCAGTAAAGGTGGTTTTGACATAGAAGTGTTATGTCTTTCCACCTAGCACGGTTTAATTTGTGTTAGAGTAGAAACAATTTGCTAAGATGTGGTAACAGCCATACCCCCGTTTTCTCTTGAAAAGCTGTAATGTTTTAAATCTGATCCTCTGTTTTTTCCTATAAATCTAGAAATCATTTTGTCCCACTCTAAAAATTTCTTTTTTGTTATTTCTCTGGAGAGCTTGGAACAAAAATAGAAATCTTGGTAATAGGTTCATTCTTACAGATTCAATTCTTTAATTAGACTCATGAAGGGGGTGATGGTCTATCTCAAATGAAGATTTTTTTTAATGAAATCTGAGAGCTCCAGTGGTTTAACCTCAATTTTATGACACGACACAAGTGCTTTGTTTGCACAAAAAAAAAAAATCATTTCGGATGTAACCAATCCACGAGATGGAAGAAAATATTACATTTCTGTTAAACAGGAAGCACATGACAAGTCTTATATATTATAGGCCTACTCTAAATATATATATGTATAATGATATTTAATAATATAGTGATGTTTAAAAATACAATTATAATGTGTGTGTGTGTAAAATAATATTATTTAATAATATATAAAGATATAAAGATATACTGCTGAATTTGTATATAACATTTATTAGTTCTTTGAATTCCCATACTTCAATAGAGCAATAAAACTCCTCTTTAATAAAACAACAATTAAAGAACCGGTCCGCACAAGTCCAACTCAATCCAGCGTAGCTTTATCAAACTGCTCTCTGTTTATTTTAACTACACTTCTGTTCATCCACAGATCATGAGAGGATAGCCCTGGGCAATGAGGAAGGGCTGTACGTTATTCATGTTACCAAAGACGTAAGCGTAATTAAAAGCTTTATCTGTGTTTACTGTACTTACCTGTTGTGTTTACACTGTATTTTTAGACGTCTTACTGCATTCTTTGATGTTAATACAAAGCCTCTTATTGTTTATATATATTCCTATTCACAGAGATTATCAAGGTAGGAGATAAGAAGGTCCATCAGATTGAGCTAATCCCATCAGAAACAGTTGATTGCCGTGATATCCGGTCGAAAGCGGCCACGTGCGACTCTACCCAATGACGGCCCTCAGATGAGCCGAGAATGCAGAATTCTTTAAAATCAGCGGAGACCAAAGGCTGCCAAACTCTGGTTTCGGGTACAATCAGACACGGATCTCACGCATGGCTTTTTGTGGCCATGAAAAAACCTGACAAGGTGATCATCTACAGAGCTCATCAAGAGCAAAACACCGCCATCGGAAGCTGCGGGAGATCAACGTCCCAGGATCAGTGCAGTGGATGGGTCTCCAGGGCGACAAGCTTTGCGTGGGCTACCAGTCCGGGTTCCCTGCGCTACAATCTTCAGGGGGATGGAGCGGGCAATAGCCTCCTTCACCCTGACGATCAGCACCCTGGCCTTCATCGAGACAACTGAACCTGGACGCTCTCTGCCTCGTGAGAGATCTCCAGTAAAGAGCTGCTCTTGTGCTTTAACAGTATTGGTGTGTATGTGGACTGCCAGGGCAGACGTTCACGACAACAGGAACTGATGTGGCCGGCTAAGCCCACCTCATGCCGTGAGTGACGATTGGTCTTTCTGTGTGTTTACTTGTTTACAGTGTGATAGTTGCAATCAACAAAACTGGATGAAATTACTGCACTTGAAATGTATTATTCAAAAAAAAAGGCAAAATGGTTTTATAATATATACATTTTACATTTATTCATTTAGCTGACGCTTTTATCCAAAGCGACTTACAATTGCTATATATGTCAGAGGTCGCACGCCTCTGGAGCAAATGAGGGTTAAGTGTCTTGCTCAAGGACACATTGGTGTCTCACAGTGGATTCGAACCCGGGCCTCTCACACCAAAGGCATGTGTCTTATCCACTGCGCCATCACCATAATATAATTGATATATGTACAGTATAATTTAGTGATTTAAAAACAGGTGATTTTAGAGTGCAATAAGCTGTGAAATAGAACTCATTTCGCTGATATGCTTTATGTAGCCTAGTTTTTCTTATATCTAATGCTTTAAGTATTTCAGTGAGGTCTATTTCATTTATGTATTTGTTCTAGAGCCAGACCGATATATCGGCAAGCCGATATTATCGGCCGATATTAGGCATTTTCCAAATTATCGGTATCGGTAGTTATAATGGCCGATAAATGAATATTTGAAAATAATAAATAAATAAAATCGGACGAAACATGCTTGAACCATGTCATGAGTGTTGGAGTTGTATAGTTTGTCCACCAGAGGGCACTCTACATGTCCCTGTTGGCAGCACTCGTTGAGTTGGTCACGAGACATACACTGCTTGAATAGCAATTAAAAGAACATCCCCATCAGTCGCGGAATTAGTTAGTAATAATTATTTTTCACGTTGTTCCAGTGTAGTTGACTAACTGTCCTTTTAACTTTTGACAATGTGACTGAAGTATTTCTTTAATAGCGCGTGACAATTATAGCAATGAGACGTATCATCTCTCCTGTTATATTGAAAATGTATGTTTTACACTTTGCAGTATGACGTCATCCATTGCTAAATTATGGCTCATCATAGACTTTGCTTTGTGAATAGCTACAAAGCTAGCTAATGCCACTATCATCAGTCTGTTCTGTTGTGAAAATAAAAGAAACAAGTTTTTAAAACTCATAAATAACTACAAATAATTAATGTTAGGGAAATCTGTTTATGTTTTGTTGCGCATTTCGGAAAAATATCGCCCGATATATCGGCATATCGGATTTTAAAACCCAAAAATATTTGTATCGGCCTTCAAAATCCTTTATCGGTCGGGCTATAATTTGTTCTATTGTAGTTAGTTTTCCTTTATGCTTGTATTTTTTTTTCTTTGTTCTTATTACTCATATCGTAATATAAGATTTTGGTCACCCAATTATATATTAAATATAATACATATTATATTTAGGGTTGAGGTCTAAGAATAGAATATCTGATTAGAACACGGGTCTAACTTTTCATTTTTCCCGATCAATTCAAAAGTTAAAATTTCGATTCCTAGTTTCGAATATTCACAGGTGCGCCGACCGGAAGAAGAAACCGCTGAACAACACCAATGAAGAAGCGTCTACCAGAAGTGTTGGCATAACCGCGTGAGTCGAACATGAGTAGCTTATGTCAGCGGTCCAAAATGTGGCTTCATTTTTCTAAAAAATACACGAAATCTCGGCAAAATTTGTGACAAAAGAAGTATTTGTGATAGAAGGAGTATTTCTTTCAGAAAGGAGTATTTTCTTCAGAAAGACCGTTGCTTAGCAAGGTTAGCTAAACTTTTTTTGACTCTGCCTCTTAAAAGAATCGGAATCGAGAATCGTTAGGAACCAGAATCAAAACAAGGAATCAGAATCGTTCAAATTCAAACGATACCCAACCCTAATTATATTTTATTTTATGAAAATAGTATGACCTTATTTTATGCTAGATATTTTGTGCACTCAAGTTGAGAGTGTGCATTGTTATAGTTATGTGCTCATAGTTATAATAGTTGTGGATGTCCTGGGACGTAGGCATGTTGAGGATAACTTGTTTGTTTTTTGTGACTTATGTCTCGCAGGTTATAATGCACCTTATCTGTCAGTGTATAGCGAGAATGCAGTGGATGTATTCGACGTCAACACTATGGATTGGATTCAAACGATGCCTTTGAAAAATGTAAATTTTTCATTGTATCTTCAATATTACCACATCATAAAAAAGAGCTTTGGAATAAAATATAGTAGAAGCAGGTGGTAAATGAAAGTTCAGTGTTAATGAGCTGTGTGTCTCCTGCATTGCAGGTTCATCCTCTGAACGCTGATGGCTCTCTAAACCTGCTGGGGCTGGAGACCGGTACGGCTCATCTACTTTTAAAAACAAGACAGCGGGTGAGATTCTCGCTCCTGCTGCTCCTCCAGGATTCTGAATATTCCTGCCCACGTATTTATGCATATTCAGCAGGAAATAAAAGATACGAAAGTAAAAAGTTGTTTTAGAGGCAGAGAAACCTAATGCATTTTCGACACAAACATCGTTTTCTTTATAATTTGCACTGATAAATCTTTCATGCTAGGTTTAGAGACATTTATTAGGAACATTATTAAAAATAGAATGGGGTCGATTTTGATTTCATATTGTTAAAATGTAAAGAATTGGCTTAATATGTAGCATCTTGTGAATAGGAAGCTTAAAGGAGTAGTTCACTTTTAAAAAACTTTTGCTGATAATTTACTCACCCCCATGTCATCCAAGATATCCATGTCTTTCTTTCTTCAGTCGAAAAGAAATGAAGGTTTTTGATGAAAACCTTCCAGGATTTTTCTCCATATAATGGACTTCATATGGGAACCAAATCGGTTCAAGGTCCAAAAGACAGTTTCAGTGCAAACTGTTCAAAGGGCTTTAAACGATTTCAGACGATGAATAAGGGTCTTATCAAGCGAAACGATCGCTCATTTAAAAAAAATAACAAAGTGTACGTTTTATAAGCTCAAATGCTCGCCTTGCTCTGTTCTGTGATGCGCGTTCGTGACTCTCCTGTTCGAACTCGTTTATCAAAATGAACAAATCTTTTTTCGTGTCATTTGGTTCATTCAACGAACGAAATGAACAAGTTGACTCTGGAAAAGATTCGTTCATTTTGATGAACGAGGTTCGAACAGGAGAGTCACGAACACTCATCACAGAACAAGAGCAAGGCGAGCGTTTAACTTATAAAACTTAAACTTTGTTATTTATTTATTAAATGAGCGATCGTTTCACTTGATAAGACCCTTATTCATCGTCTGGATAACGTTTAAAGCCCTTTGAACAGTTTTTAATTTGCACTAAAACTGTCTTTTGTATTTTGAACCGTTTGGTTCCCATTGAAGTCCATTATATGGAAAAAAAATCCTGGAATGTTTTCATCAAAAATCTTAATTTCTTTTCAACTGAAGAAGAGGAAGACATGAATATCTTGGAATGACATGTGGGTGAGTAAATTATCAGCAAAAGTTTTTTTTAAAGTGAACTACTCCTTTAAACTCATGCGTATGATTTAACAAATTTTTACATCCTAACAGACGTTTGTTGTTCTATCGTTTCATAGCGTTAAATGTGTTGTGTAATGTGTTTAATGCTTTGTGTATTGTGTGATGATGTGCAGAGGGAGATGAGCTGGTGGTGCCAGAGACATCTGATAACAGCCGTAAACAGATGGTGCGCAGTGTGACAAGCAAACGCCGTTTTTCTTTCCGTGTGCCGGAGGAGGAGAGAGCTCTGCAGAGGAGGTGATGTTCAAGTGCAACACTAACCAGCATGACTTCTAAAGCAAACTCTTATGGGCTTTTCACACTTGAAATTGTTACATTTTTAGATCATTCTAAATCCTAGGAAAAAATTAAGTTTCATGTTTCACAGCTGTTCATAATGATTTTATCCCTGGTTTAAAATTCTTATTCACATATTTATGAGGTCAGTAGCAAGTCTATTAGGGATGCACCAATGAATCGGCCAATAATCTGTCATCTGCCAATTGTTTAAAAACAGCCAATGATCAGGGTGAATATATTGTGTCGGGCAGGGGGTGGAAAAACTTGACTGTGTGTGAAGAAAACATTTCTTCTGTTAAATTTAGGGCAGTTGAAATTGAAGCTGTTGAAGAACGTGACAATAACACATTAACAGTTTAAAAAAATCAATGTTAATGCAGGCTCTTTAACATTTGACCCTATGAATCACCTGTAGGTCAAGCCAGGGTTGCCATATCTACTATATCAACCCTCTATAATGCGACTAAAGAGTGCCGGGTTGTTACAGAAATAAATCCGTATTTGAAGACATTTCACGAGAAATGAGGCACCGTTTTAAGTGCTCGTGGCTACAGTGCCTCTCCTCTCCTCTTTTTTCTCAGCCGTATGAGACCAATGTTTTGATGACTTTTTAAAATATTGTGGAAAGAAAAACACTGGATAATTTTATTCACATCTGCATCCATTGAATTTCGTGCTGTTTTACTTAATTTCCCAGGTCAGAACGTCTGCATTTGGTAGTTTCAGGCGTGTATAGTGTAAATGCAAAAATCGTATATGGGTCACTTTTAAAAGATGATGTAAGCAGGTCGTCAAAAAAATCGAATATAGTCAGAAAATCGGATTTGGGCATCAAAACCTGCAGTGTAAATGCAGCCAAAGTCTCAGTTTTAAAATTTGGACCGTTTTATCATGAAATTTAGTAATGGTGTTTTGACGCTCTTAAATGTGACGTGACAGTTTGCTATAGGAGTCATCACTTCCTCTTTTATAGCACAAAAAACATGAATGAACATCAGAAGGGATTGTTAAAAGTTAGTCCAACTTAATGAAATGTTCATATCTCATTAGTGTTTCAATTGCGGAAAGACGTCAATAAAAAGCTTGTAAAGTGTCACTTAACGTTGCATTTAGCAGTTGTCCAGTGTTCACAGTTAATTAGTTAGCAATAAAAAACACTAGAGAGACTTATTTACTGTTAATTATATATTTAGTTTAAAGTGTTTTTTTTTTAAACTACACTATGTGTAATTATTTAGTTTAGTATTATGTTACAAATAGGATTTGAATATAATCGTTGGGGCTGTGTTGTTAATTTTAACCTCTAATAGTATAGTAATGTACCAAATGAGAAGGTTCCCTGTATAGTTTACAGCATTAGTTTGGAGTTTCTTTTCCTTAAAATAATCGGTATCTGCTAAATTTAGTATCGGTGCATCTCAACTGTCACAGTTCCGTATACGGACGCCTAACTTTACTTTGATTTATTACTATTAAATCCTAATCTAATTATGACAAACTATATATCGTTGGAAAGGTCTAAGACTCCTAAATAGATATTTGACTGCTGTTTTTTGCTACAAATTATGAAGGAAGAGTAACCGATAAATTAAAAAAAATCCTTTCTGACCTTTGTCACAAAAAGCCAATTGATCGACTTTTAATCATTGCAAATTCTGTTTTTATGCTAAAAGTTAATAATAAAACAAATAATCTAATATTTTTCAATAAAAAAACAAATAGTATAATATTTTTCTCTAAAGATTATAATAGGTATATATTATCCTCTAAAATATAATATTATTTTTTATCACCTTTTTTATTATATCACATATTTTAGTAGTTATCATAAATTAGGTATCATTTGAAAGGTTACGAACTCAGAATTCATCCTGAAAAAAACTTTTGAAATTGGACGTTGCATTACCATAGAAACAGTATTTTTTTATTAGGCCCCTCCCTTTCTGGGCATCATCTTTCATAATTTATTATCAAAACCTTTTCTAATCTTGACAAAACACATATTGTCAGAAAGGTCTGAGTCTCAAGGTTCCATATTTAGTGACAGAAGTGATATTTGGATAGAAATTTATTAATTTGTTATGGCAGAATGCATACAATTAAATTCAATGGAATTCAATGGCACCCGGTGGCTATTTTTGTTATAACGCCTAAACAAAATCTCATGGAAACTTCAAAATTTGTGATATCAACTTTAAATTTGGTTAGATATATAGCTTTCAATTTATAGTAATTTTATTGTAAAAATATTTTGAAAAATATTTATTTTATATAAAAAAATATATTAATTAAGTAATTTTTGATTTACTGT
Source organism: Hybognathus amarus (assembly GCA_030378365.1). Classification (NCBI taxonomy): domain Eukaryota; kingdom Metazoa; phylum Chordata; class Actinopteri; order Cypriniformes; family Leuciscidae; genus Hybognathus; species Hybognathus amarus. The sequence goes on along the minus strand of JAQIUQ010003632.1, from coordinate 22,915 downwards.
AAATTATAACTTCCATAACTTTTTCATACTTAAATTTTTTGAAGTGCTTTCACTTCAGTAATAATCTGCTGATTGTTTTCTTTAAAACAAGACCAAACTTAGGTCTATATTCCAAAGCATTTTTGAATTACAACCATTTAAGTTTGTATAGTGCATTTTAATGTCAATTATCAAAAAGGGGGTGACAGGTAAGGGGTTAAAGTTTATCTGTGAAAATTCCTTGTAAAATAAAAACAAATACAAATTTTCATTACAGTTTCAGCATTGTAATTCTTTCCAACTAAACAGCTAAGTGAAAGTTTCTGTAAAGATATATGAACTTATTGAGAAGCATTAGGTAAAACAAGTTTCTTGTTTGCAATTTGTTGAATTATTCTAGTGTTGAGAGGGTGTTCATGTGCTCTGAGTCTCACTGCATTGTTTGTGCTCTTCAGGGAGATGCTGAAAGACCCAGAAATGAGGAACAAGTTAATTTCAAACCCAACAAACTTCAACCATGTGGTTCATATGGGCCCGGGAGATGGGATCCAGATCCTGAAAGATCTGCCAATGGTAGGAGCATCTGACAGCAGGGAGAATGTCACCTCTCAGATCCTACGCCTCCATCCATCTGTTTCTAAGAGCTGTTTTAATGAGCATGAGCTGTTCATTATTTCAGTTTTATAGATGAGCTTGATTAAAAGATGGCATAAAACCACATTTGACTTTTGTAATGTCACGTTACATGGCCAATTTACATAGCCAACATTTAGGAAGTAAATAGGTCAATTTTGCTTTCATGTTGTCTTTTAGATGACTTTGTCTCATTGACTTGTCACCAACTTGTTCTTATTGAGCAGGATACTGTTGCATGCGTCTATATTTTTTTTTCTTTTCCCTCCATTTCACCCCTCTATATCTGTTCCTCTTGGGTTCCTTCTGTAGCCCGGTTCTCCTCTCCCCTCTCCTCATCTGCGCCTCATCTCCACCCCTACCAGCTTTGAGCATGTCTATCACATGACACTCACTTCTGCTGACAACTTCCTGTCCCGGGACTCCTCCCCTCTCTCATCCCACTCCCTGTCTCTCAGCTCCGCCCCTGGGACCCCTGCTTCCATCTGCTCTCTGGTAGGACCAGAGAGAGCACACTCACTCCATCTGTTTTCTGAATCTATTCCCACATGCATTAGCTCACTTTCACCCTCAGTCTGTTTTCAGACTGTCTGCCTGTGTCACAAATTGACAATCTGTTGCTCTGCATGCCAAATCATCGTCCTCAATTATAATTTTTTCTAAGGTGCAGTAAGCAAAACACTGTTAAAAGTGGTTGGGATGAGCACCACAACACACCTGTAGTCAATCAGCAATTAACCTGTGGCTAAGCCACGCTCTCAAGACGTGATGAGCCAATCACAGTGCGCAGCTAACCCAATACTCTCGGACATTCTCTGCTTCCGCGTCCATTGAAATGCATTGCAGTTAAGTCGGTTATCATTCGGTTTTTTTCTTATCATTTTAAGTTTAAAATGGTCAAACGGTGTGTATGGGGTACATGCAACTCCGACACTAGGTTCCCGAGAGGCTGGGCGACGGTGTGGATTTTTTTACTCTTTTCCCAAGCCACATCTCAACCGAGATACGTGTCTGCTCTGGATTAAGTTATGCGGTAGACCGCAACACCAACTAAATGTGAATAAATTAAACAAGAAGTCAACAACGTATTTGAACGTTATCTTTAAAATCTAACGTAGTGTTAACCTGACTCCGCCAGATGGATTTGCTCCGCATATTCATCTGGAAACCTTCCGTTGAAGTAGTTTTGGAAAGGGACGAAATACTGGTTAGCTGATTGGTTGATTTGGCCCGTCTATCACCAACATAGGCCAATCAGATCGACGAAATCAGATCAGCGACGACGAAAACAAAACCACAAGCCAGGCTACTCTTGCTGCTGCAGGTAAAGGCTCGTTAGCTCAGCAAATAAACATGTCGGCAAAAGAAAAACTAAAAAAAAAACTAAAAAAAAACTTAAAAAGAAAAACTGTCGCGCTTCTCGTTGCATCACACCTCAACCCGCCTCAAAGCCAACGCTGATTGGACGTTCGTTTGGTGAACTGCTCCCAAATTTTCTTTACCGGAAAGTATCCAGACTGATCTGCGAGTGAAACCTTGAAAGCTCGCGAGATCAGGATAGTCTCACAAGGCTAACGTAACGTTAGGCTAACATTAGACTAACATTAGAAAACGTTAACGTTACGCTTCTAGCTGCGTTGTACATCATGTCACTTAGCTTCATTAACGTATATCTGTAAATAACCGAGATAACAAATGTTAACAATGTTGTGCTGAATGATTCATGTAAATACTGTAGCACCAAACGGTGATGGCAACAATATGCAGTTGATCACGTTTACACTGTGACCTGTAACTTTACATCTTTGCCTGGAGCTGATGCTTTTCATCGACCTTCTCAACAATAAAATTATTAATATAACCCTCCAATGCAAAGTTAATGCCCTTTCAGGTGACTTCAAGATGATATATAATAATCTTTCTGTCTCCAAAAATCACCAATTGCCTCCTGTGAAATGTCTCCTACTGTGACAGCTGCCACAGCACCTGTCCCCGAATGTTGACTGTTTGTCCAAATGAGTGGATGGGGGCGTGGCTTAGCCCATAGGTCAATTGGGGGCGTGTCTCATAATGGGGAGAGAGAGAGTGAGCAAGAGCGAGATTTGAAGAAAGACTGTAGAAAGAGAGATGACTGAGAGACATTACAAAAGAGGAATATCAGTGAAAAAGAAGGGTTATGATCAGGCAAGAGCTTTAGGACCAGCGTTTATATTAGAAAAGCTTTCCAGCGCTGGAGAGACCTAAGCAGGAAGGCCTGTAAACGGATGCGGAAGTTGCATTATTTCTGCTCTGTATGTGAGTAACACTGGTTTTGATTCATTTCACAGAACCAAGATATGCTGTAATTAGCTGTAGTAACAGGACAGTTTTGAGTGTCATTAAAGCATTATATTGCTTCACTTCAGCTTTGATAAAGAGACTCTTTGCGTGTTTGTCCATTTTGGGATGGAGCAATAAAGGGTTGCTGGGTTGCTGCAGTTTGTTTGGGTTGATTTATAATATCAACAGTGTTTCTCTGAAATCGCTTACTACACCTTTAAGGATTAAAACCAGGTACAACCTTAATGCTAATAGACATTAAATTCAAATTCACATCACAAACACAAATTTAAGTTTACATTTAATGGGTTTTGTTAAATGACAAAATATTGTGTATACTGCTGGTTTTATGAATCTTATTGAAAAACTGTGAGAAAAAAAGTGAGAAAAATTATTTAATTTTCCCTTTGCTTTATAATTTACAGTGACATTGGTGTATTTTTAGCTTTTGTTAATTTATTTATTGTTTGATTTCAGGAATAATAATGTTTTTTTCTGCCCACTGTGTGTTTGGGGTGTTCAGAATGTGCGCGCTCAGGAGAGTCGTGGTGTCCTGGGAGCATCCGTCAGTATCCCCTCCATCAGCAAGGCCAGGCCTGAACCGGGCCGATCTATGAGCGCCAGCAGTGGTCTCGGCACACGTGAGTACTGAAATATGTTCACATATATATGTATATATATATATATATATATATTAGGGCTGTCAGTTTAACGCGTTATTATCGTCGTTAACGCAAACCCATTTTAACGCGCGTTAATTTTTTTATCGCGCTGATTAATGGTCTTTTTTAACGGTCTTGTCCTAGCAAACTTTGTACTTTTTTCACATGCTTTTGCAACAGGACGGCATGCGTCCTGAATCCTGATCCATTTCGGCGTCGCGCTCGTCAGTCGAATCAGAGCCGGCTCGCAAGCCCAAACGAGTGTGTGCATCGTGCCTGTTGTTTTGTTATACGGTCTAGCTAGATCCGCTTGCGCTTTGGTCGAGCAAGCAACATGACGTCCTGCCGCGCGGCGCAAGCAATTGAAATGAATGGGTTTTCAGATCGCAGCGTCGAGGACGTTTTGTGCCGCACACACTCGTTTCTGCTTTGCGAGCTCGGCCAAATAGTAACGTTACGTTTTGAGTGGATGACGAGCGCGTACGCCGGATCTGTGTGTTTTGTCGTTGTGAAACTGAGCTATCATCATCGATCGCAGCACGTCCAGTCTGAAACACCACTTGATGATGGCCAAGCAAACACACACACACACACACACAGATGATGCGAATTCTCCACCCGGCCAATATCAGGAACTCTCGTCAGTATTTCTTTCACCCTTTTATTGATAGACAGTGTTACATTGTGTGAGAGATTATTGGTATGTTAGTGTGAAATTGAACACTATTCCAATGTTATTTTCAATAATAATAAAAAAAACATTTGCACTAAACAAGCCAATCCACTTTCCCATGTTGATAAGAGCATTAAAATGAGAAAAAATTATGTAACAAAAAGAAATCAAAAGACATTTAGAAAATGTGCGATTAATCACGAGTTAACTATGACATTAATGCGATTAATTGCGATTAAATATTTTAATCGTTTGATAGCACTGAATATATATATATATATATATATATATATATATATATATATATATATATATGGATAAGAATGACTCAAGAATATTTTGATTTTAGTTTCAACTGTTGGTAGAAAATTAACTGGTTTTATAGGAAGTATGTATGTATATTTTATATATATATATATATATATATATATATATATATATATATATATATATATTAGTGCTGTCAAACGATTAAAATATTTTAATTGCGATTAATCACATTACTGTCATAGTTAACTTGCGATATCGAATTGATCGCACATTTTTATCTATTATAAATGTCTCTTGATTTCTTTTTCTCACATTATTTTTTCTCATTTTAATGTTCTTACCAACATGGAAAAGTGGATCGGCTTGCTTTGTGCAAAGATTTTTTATTGAAAACAAAATTGGCATATACTGTGTTCAATTTCACACTAATATTCTCACTTGGAGCAAATAATCTCTCACACAATGTAACACTGTCCATCAATAAAAGGGTGATAGAAATACTGACGAGGTCCTGATATTGACGAGGGCGGAGAATCAGATCATCTTTGTGTGCTTCAGCCATCAAGTGGTATTTCAGACTCAGACGTGCTGCGATGATGATAGCTCAGTTCACAACGACAAAACACACAGATCACTTTGGTCAATGGAACCATTTAAAAGTAAACTTTGCATTCAGAATCTTATTGGCAGCCATTTCGGCATCTGGCGCTCGTCATCCACTCAAAATGTAACGTTAACCAACTATTTGGCCGGCTCGCAAGCCCAAACAAGTGTGTGTGGCGTGCCTGTTGTTTTGTTTCCGGTGTAACTCAGATCCGCTTGCACTTTGGTTCGATGAAGCAACAAAACGTCTGCGTCCTGTTGCAAAAGCATGTGAAATAAACAACAAAGTTTGCTAGGCCAAAAATTGCGTTAATCACGCAATAAAAAATGGACGCCATTAAAATGGGTTAATGCGTTAATAGCACGCGTTTAACTGACAGCCCTAATATATATATGTATATATATATATATATATATATATATATATATATATATAAAGATATATAGTGCAGTGTACATATAGTCTGAAATATTTCAGTCATCTTGTTGTTAAGGGCAATTGGTCTGTTGAATTTTCAAACTTCCTTGTGCCCTTTGAATTATCAAACTCAACTTTGATTTTTCACATTGTCTTTTGAACGTTCAAACTGTCTTGAAAATTTGAGCGGGTTTTTTTTGTTTGAATTTTTTTTTTATTTCCAATTGCTCTTTTTGAACATTCAGATGTTCTTTTGAGCTTTTAAACTTCGTCATCAATTGATGTTGCGTCGGACATAGTGTAATTTTAACTTTTCAGGTTCTCATGGTAAATGAGTCAATGACTGCTTCCCAATACGCATACTATCCGTCGTAAATCGATATTAGAAATTAGAATTAAGTCCCAAACCGTAGTATGCTAAAATGAGTATTCCAAAGATACCCAGAATGGTCTACTTTTCCCAGCTAGAAAAGTCCAGATCTGTGCTCGCTCTTACTGCTAATATTTCCCAAAATCCATTGAGTGTTTGATGAGGATTCGATTTACAACTACAAACACGAATAAAAGTGATTAATAATCAGTATCTAACCTGACAAAAATATATTTGTTCAATGTTATCCACATTATGTTTAATTTGTAACAGCATTGTTAACATTTATAAAGATATATTTAGTCATTAACTTTTAAATGCATCATTATGTAAACACACAAGGAGAGTTCTCCAAATGAAAGACCAACGACTGGCAGATCAACATGCTTCTACATTTCTCTCCGAAACGGTGGAGGATTTTAACTGGTACAGGATGATTGACGGCAGTTTAAACGCTGACAGGATGCGTGTAACTAAGCGACAGAGCTGTCCGTCAAAACACAGTTATGATGAATAACGATAAATGATGTGTCCCAAAGCTTGCCTACTCTTCTGCAGAGATGTATAAAGTACTAGAAACCCGGACTTGAGTAAAAGTACAAGTGCTCTGTCAAAAAAAGTGACTTGAGTAGAAGTAGAAGTGCTCTTTTTATACAGATTTGCTTCTGGCGGCCGCCAAAAATGTCATTGCAGGAAAACCCCTGCATTAGTTGTCAATGTGTGTGTCAATCAATACCATTACCCTATAAAACTGGCGTGTGATTTAGGCAGCATGAAAGCCAACTTGCAACGAATGATTTCGTAATTTTTTTATACGAGTAACTAGCAGAACATTAAAAAATATCGAAAGTAAAAGTATTAAATTCATCGAAAATATCTACTGAAGTAGAAGTATGAGAAAAAACAATACTCTAGTAGAGTACACATACAGCATTTTAGTACTTAAGTACAGTACTTAAGTAGCTCTACTTCGTTACTATACATCTCTGCTCTTCTGCTACACACTCAAAAGTGTGTACTTTTTCTTCACAAAAACAGTACATACTTTTAGGGCATAGTAGAAGTAGGTTCATTTGGACACGGCAAATGTCTTAAGGATCTGTTTATGGCTGTGTCCCATATCCCAGGCTCCACCGCTCAAAATGGCAGCGCAATGAGACGGGACTTTTCGATTGGCAACTACAGTTCCACTGAACGTCAGATGACATCACCCTCTGAAGGCTCGCTCTCATCCGGAGGGGTGTGGACTGCGGGAGTGACGCCCCTCTCTCCCAGTTTGACAGAGAGGTCAGTGGCTTCTTTACCAGATGCATTGGTTTCTTAAAGTATTTTTAACTTTGACATTTAAAGAAAAAAACAGCAAGCAAATAATAATGGGAAAAAAAAAAACAAAAAAATGTTTTGGGGGGGCTTTAAAGGTTTTTATTAGGGCTGTCAAATGATTAATCGTGATTAATCGCATCCAAAATAAAAGTTGTTTACATAATATATGTGGGTGCACTGTGTAAAATTATTTTATGTATATATATATAAATACACACACATGCTGGTATATATTTAAGAAATATTTCCATGTATATACTGTATATAGATTTATATATAATTTATATTATATATAAATATTAATATTTTATATATAAATAATTTTTTTTCTTAAACATACATGAATGTGTGTGTGTGTGTGTATATATATATATATATATATATATATATATATATATATACAAAATAATTATACACAGTGCACCCACATATATTATGTAAACAAAAACTTTTATTTTGGATGCGATTAATCGCGATTAATCATTTGACAGCCCTAGTTTTTATTGCTACAAATAAGGCTCTTTATAGATAAAATATAGATTTTCTGCAACCCTTCAGCTGAGATAGTCATGTGGAAATGTCTGAATGACACGACTGATGGGATTTCAATTGGAAAGGGGTATTTTTAATGGTGTGTTCTTCTTGTGAATGTTGATTTAACATGTTGATTCGAACCTCCAGACTGATCAGAAAAGGTAAACGTTTCACTCCTGCAGGTTTTTGTGCTCTGCTGATCACAACTAAATCCCAATAGAGAGCACTAGATGTGTGTTATATAATCCCTTAAAACCAATATACAGGCATTCGTTGCATTTCACATACCAAAATGTGTTTGGAGGGTCTCCATCCTCTCTTTCTCACGCTATATGCATGTGTTGAGTGTGTGAAGTGGCACCATATCCACAGATTGAGGTGTTGACCTGCAAACACTCCACCTGCACACACACAGTTTGCGCCTCGGCTCCACGTTTGACTTTGTGCACATTGATTGTATAATGATGTGTGGGTGCTGTGTGTGACTCTTTAGTGTCCGGGAGTGTCACCCACAGAGAAGACCCCTGATCTGAAAAGGGCTTTAAGGACCCTGCTTAGTAAGCTAAAGGTAACACACATGACCCTGAACCCTGTAGCTCCCACCTCATATGGAGGAAAGGGGTTAGTTGAGCTGTCTCCGCATTGAAAGCGTGTTTGATCTGTGTAGGTGGTGGAAGTGTTCAGCGTTTGCTTGCATTAATGTGTTGCATAGCACCTTTTATACATCCACTTATATTGTATAGAGGAGGAGTTCTTGTTGTGGTTGTTCTAGCTAGTGATGAACTCTTTAATCGGCTGGTGTTTAAACGAATACATCAGCCAATACATGTTTCTGCATGGCAGATCCCAAATCTACCAACAGCCGAGTAAATGGACAACAAATATTTTCAGTGGAATATTTTCAATCCACAAACTTTTTAGTGGATTTTGAGTAGAGCCAGACCGATATTATTACCGATATATAAAATATCGGTAACGGCAGTTATAATGGCCGATAAATGAATATTTCAAAAATAAAATAAAAGCGGAGGAATCGCGCTTCAACCATGTCATGAGTGTTGGAGTTGTATAGTTTGTCCACCAGAGGGCTCTCTACACCGTCAGGGCTGCAACAAACGATTATTTTGATAATCGATTAATCTAACGATTGTTAGAACGATTAATCGACTAATCATCGAATTATTTTACCAGCTAATCATTAAGTTTGGAATGATTATTCAGCTTTTTCAATTAGTTAAAACATTGAGTTATACATATTCTTACTATAATATAAAAAGAAAATCAGTTCAGCTTTTGAAATAGTGGTTTTAATGAACTTAGAGCCAACTAAACAGGTCATTCTCTTAAGTTTAACTCAAATCACACACAAATGCTCTCTAAGCATTGTTTAATAAGCCCACTGCTTTTCATAGAACTGAAACAGAAAAAGGGTCATTACTTCAGGACACAAAAAGGGTAAAATATTAATCTGCAAACCATTATTAAAGATATACAATTACAATAGTTTTTTTACATTAGAATTGAGCTGACAGAGATGTTCTCATTCACCTTTTAATTTACAGAATGAAAAAGAAAAAGTAACTGCCATGATATTATTCCTAACATCTCCTTTTGTAAGTCTTCATGATTATGGAACAAAATACAGGCAAGTGATAACTATAATACCTAATAGTGTTACAATAATAAAAACAGCCCTGACTCCTAAGCTCAATCAAGCTTTATTCTATGCAAAATAAATCATCACATTACTGTAATTATATTATTATTGATGATATTATTACTATTAGTAGTATTGCATGATCTAATAAAGATATTTACCACTAGTTTAGTTAGCTCCAACTGGAGAACACTTGATTCTCACCGGCTCTTTTGCCTGGATGTTTCCTCTTTAAGTGCTCCAACATGCATGTTGTGCTCCCGTGAAAAGCAAGTTCTGCCTTGCATGTATTGACATGACAGCATTGTTGGTTTTAAGTTTTGTAAAACTTTGCCAAACCTTGCTAGTTCGGATTCGTTTGCACTCGTCATAATTCGCGCTGTTTTTTATTTTACCGCACTTGCATTTATAAAAGGGCAGCATTTACACTCTAGCGGCAAAGCGCCGTAGCGGTCAAAACGCGATATCGCACACCCTTACATTAGGTCACGTGAGATCGAACGACTCTCGACAACAAAGATATTTGTCGACAATTTTTTATTGTCGACGTTGTCGAAACAATGTCGACTAATTGTTGCAGCCCTACTACACCGTCCCTGTTGGCAACACTCGTGTATAACGCGCCACACATCCTGCAACCTGCTGATCCAGCCAGAGTCGGGCAGAGAAACCAGTTATCTGCGAGTGAGATAATCGGTGAAGTGTGTTAATGGTGTGTTCATGGCAATGTAAGGGACTAATTATTATTTTATTTATCAGAACTTTAATATATTTGATGTTCCTCTGTTCTGTTGTGACAATAGAAACAAGTTTCTTTTTAAAATACATTATCATATAACTAATGTTAGGGAAATCTGTTCATATTTTTCTGAAATAAATAATAATAATAATATCGGCCGATATATCAGGAATATTGGATTTTAAAACCAACAAATATTTGTATCGGTATCAGCCTTCAAAATCCTTTATCGGTCGAGCTCTAATTTTGAGTAAATGTTGTGCAAAGTGTCTTATTTTCAGCAATTTCGATTTGCAATTTGTTCTCTAGTTCTAACTTTTATATATTTATAGAGTAGTTTTAGCATTTGTCCTTAAGCATTGGAGATGGGTTAAAATGGTCAGCTGTTATTTTGCCCTAAAGGTACACTATAACTTTTGGTCCCCTAGCGGTTAAAAAACATAACTGCATGCATTTTGCAGAATAACATTGTTTTGTTTGTGCCTCAGCTCTGTGTGACTGTATGGATGAATATGGTTCTTCTACTGCTCATATAACATTCACTATTAGTCTTAAGAGATATAACCAGTTTAGATTGAAAGGATCTCAAGCGGTCTGGACTGAAGATTTCACTGTAGCTTTACCTGTTAATAGATGCAGTACTTGAAAATAAATTCCAGCACAGCTACAACAGCCATAATGAAATGACCTTCACAATATATAATGCTTTACATTGAACTCTGTTAGAGAGCTACATATGAAAATGTATCTGTTAAATTAAATACCTTACTCACCAGCTGAGTAATAATCACACCATCTCCACACCACTTTTACAACACAGGGATGCATACACATGTATGTTCAAAAAGAGAGAGGTAATCGAAGCCTTCGCCCCGCTGAAAATATCCAGAAACTTACACTGCCACTAACCCCTGCCATCCCCAGCCCACACCCTAAGCGCATAGTAAATATGTTTCAGCCTTTAAATCATTTTTCACACCAAAAAAAAAAGGTTGGTAACACTTTACAATAAGGTTCGTTAGTTAACATTAGTTAACTACATTAGGTAATATGAACTAATAATGAATAGCACATATACAGCATTTGTTAATCTTTGTTAATGTTATTTTCAACATTTACTAATACTTGATTAAAATCTTGTTAACATTAGTTAATGCACCATGAACTAACATGAAAAAACAATGAACAGCTGTATTTTCATGAACTAACATTAACAAATATGAACAAATGCAATAACAAATGTATTGCTCATGGTTAGTTCATGTTAGTAAATACATTAACTAATGTTAACTAATGAACCTTATTGTAAAGTGTTACCAAAAGGTTTTATAAAAAGACAAACCTCACATATTTCAGCCTTTAAATCATTTTTTCACAAAAAAAGTGTTATAATAAGAAAAAACTCCTATATTTCAGCCTTTAAAATCCCTGTGAAATCAAAATTGAACCTATTTTCTTTGTTAGCGCATATTACTAGTCTTGTGGTGAACAATTAATCCGTGCAAGTAAATATATATATACAAAAAAAATGTTACCTTGGTAATCTTTAATCAAAATCTGAAAAGTTACTTCCGGTCTGGAATGTTTTCTTTTTCTGATGATGTAGGTTTCACAGCTTGGGTGGGGAAACGCTTAACCACTCCCCTCAAACCGTTAGTTTGCTATGAGCGAGAGATGGAGAGGAGGAAGCGCTAGAGTAAAAACCTGCCCTCTGTTCAATATTCTGTTTCACTTGGAAATACGTCACAGCACTGGAGAAAAGTCGTTTGCAACTTCCGGTTCACGGGGACTTTAAATAATTTTTATAAAAAGAATGAGTCAAAAAAAACCCTTGACATTTACATTAATGCACATTAGCTCATCTTTTATTATTAATAGTAAAATCCGGTCAGATTTTCCCGTGGTGTCTGTCGATGCTAAGCCTCCATGCACTGCACTCTACATAACACAACTACAAAGAACTTTTAGTAGCTAATAGATTTTCACCATCGAAAAATGCTTGCTGTAGGTCTGCTACAAGATTTCTTTATGGAGAAGAGAAAAACACTGGTAGTGTTTGGGCACACCCCCATCCTTCATGTTTACTAAGCTTTCTATGGGGGTTGGTTCTTGTCACATGAAATGCGATGCCGCTTGCCTACATTTGAAATAGCGAACTTGAGAGCGCAAAAAACACTATGTGAACGGCCCTAGGCGTTTATTTAGTCTCAAAACCCGCGCACAGGATACGAGGGCAAAAAACAGTATATACACGCGCAGAATGCCATCCACTCGCGGGCGCGTTTCTGCACAGTGAGCGCGCACGATGCCATCCTTGTGCGCGGTCCCTTGACGAGCTACCTCCAATCAGGCCACGAGTTAGTGGAAAAAACACTAGTGGTTCACACTAGGGATGGGCATTCGATTAAATTTTCTTAGTCGATCGTCGGAAGAATTAATGATCGACTATCGATTAATCATTAATATTTTTAAATTCAAATTTATTATTTATTTAACTTTATAAATTAAAAATGTAATGAAAATACAAAAATACAGCGTGTTTTTCCTCGATTAAATCTTTATTACCATATACATTTATGTCTATGTTTATTACAAGATGATCAACTTGTGGCAGTTTAACTGGGCGTCGGTTAGGCTAAATTTGAAGATATGCGCGGTGGTGCTCTAACAGTTAACGTTACTAACCAACGCAACTGAACCTGCAGCTGCGAGTTGGCATTCGTGAGACCTTCGTTTGTTCCAAAATAATAATAATAATAACTTAACCAAAAACATAATAACATTTAGATCTGACAGCAGGTTTTGTCAAAATGTAACTCAATCAAGGCACTTTTCCACTCACTCTACGCAACGCAGCAGCATTACTTTAATGATAATCGATAACAAATTAATGTGACTGACGAAATTCTTAATGATCTATAGACGAATTCGCAAAACTACCGGAAGTAAGCGGGCGCCATTACTGAGCTGTTGCTGGGTAGCGTTGCGCCATTGCCTCCTATTGTTTTAGTTGCAACTTGCGTCCACTGGAATAAACAGCCCGCGATTTACGACTGTCACTAACGTTACAACGTTACCCATTGTATAATGTCGAGTGGGTAAACAGTTTTCGTTATAAATTGTTTCAATGATGGCAGTAAAATTTCAATTTTGAAGAGAAAACATTGTGAATACCCCGGGTCGACTGCCCCTGTCTGGTGCCGTATGGTTTACACAGATTTCCTGGGCGAGTACAAGACACGGACATTCGCGTATAATAACAATTATTTAATGACATAAGTAAAAAATATAATAAATATGTGATTTAGTGATCAGCAAAATCTCCTCTCTTGCTATTTTTTTCTATTCAGTTAACATGCTATGGTCATTAAATGGCTTTCCTGAGCTAAATGTAATGTTATGTGACATAATTGTTCTCCTGCTGTTATATTGACCTCTTTCCATGGTTTAAAAACACTAATTGGTCGATATTATGTATACTTTCTAGCTGTAACGTTACCTTACCCTTGCCTGTTGCAATGTGAAAATGAGATAAATAATGGACACAAATGAAAAACATGAATTTGTTTATTTGATTTCATTTATTTATTTATTGTTGCCAAATGGACAGGTCTTTTTATAGTTTCCTTGTTAGCAAACGTTAGCCTAGCTAGCTTGCCAAGCTATTTTCATAAATAATCTGTAAGATCGTTTGTACCTTCATCTGTGACTGGAGGCCACTATCTAACATCATCAACCCAACAAGTCATTCTGCCTGGCTGTAGCTGTCATCGAGGGTGCGTTTGCGTTATCACCGAGGTTTGTTTACATACCGGTGCATGAATGCCTATGCCGGTGTAACAGCTCAGGTAATGGCTGTCGCCTACACAAGAAGCGCTCGTCGGATCCGTCTATAATCGATCGTCGATTAATCATGCCCATCCCTAGTTCACACTTGCGCATACTGCTGTTTTGGCCCGCAGTGTTCTGATTTGCTTATTTTTATTAACTTGTTTGGTGGAGGCAATCCAGAATTATTGTTGGTGAAAATATAATCAGACACCCCCCACCCCCACAAAAATCTCTTCAGATCTGCACGATTCACACAAGTCACCCAAACTGACGTGAAAAAGCGGGAGGGCCGAAAGCGCGCTTTTTGCATCCCTGACAACAGTTCAAATCCCTCAGTTCTTGCCATCTCCGAATAGCCAAGCCAATGTTGATTCTTGTTTTATTACGAGCTCCTTCTCTTTTTGCCAGCAGAAGCTCCTCTATATAGTGTACCTTTAAATATATTTTAAAATGTAATTGATTCCTGTGTTGCAAAGCTGAATTTACTCCAGTCTTCAGTGTCACATGATCCTTCAGAAATCAGTCGAATATGATGATTTGCTGCTTAACCTTTGTGTGGTGTTCATATTTTTGTTACTCAGCCAGTGTTCGTGGGTCTGGTGGACCCGCTGCATTTTGGGGTTTTTAATTTAACACTATCAAACAATTTTATGTTAAAATACTCAACAGATGTTTCCTTCATCCCAATTACAAGCAATATAAACAGCATATATGGTTAATATTTTCTCTTTACCTTTGTTAGATCACATTTAAGAATTAATGGCAGAGGGTAAAATGTGTGGGAATGTGAGAGCAGACAGTGACCATGCTTGAATATTGCAGCAAAGGGTAACACTTTATTTGAAGGGGTGTGCATAAGACTGACATGACACTGTCATAAACATGACATAACACCTGTCATGAACATGAAGGAGTCTTTATGAATGTTTATGACTTTTGTCATTAAGTGTCATTCGGTTAATTATGACACTTTAAATGCAAAGTTGACATTGTTTAAAATGTCTTTGTCATGACAACTTGACATTAACAAAGACAAAAAATGTCTTGGTTATGACAACTTGACATAACCAAGAAATCATAACCTGTTAACCTGTAATGTGTTAACATTACATTACCCTATCATATGTTATGGTTGGTTTTAACTTTGGTTGTCATGACACCATTATAACTGTGTCATGAATATTTTACTTGTCCTCAAGTAAAGTGGAACACATTGTACTAGTTATAAAGATGTCATTAAGGGTCATTACACTGTCAAATGCTTTAAAAACAGTGTCATTAATATTTCCCTTTACCTCAAGTAAAGTGGAACACGTTGGACTAGTTATGATTTCTTGGTTAATGTCAAGTTGTCATAATCAAGACATTTTGTCTTGGTTAATGTCACGTTGTCATGACAAAGACATTTTAAACAATGTCAGCTTTGCATTTAAAGTGTCATAATTTACCGAATGACACTTAATGACAACAGTCATAAACATTCATAAAGACTCCTTCATGTTCATGACAGGTGTTATGTCATGTTTATGACAGTGTCATGACAGCCTTATGCACACCCCTTCAAATAAAGTGTTACCTAGCAATGTTTTGACCTTTTGTGGGAAAGGCAGGTGCAGAAACACAAAATTCACACACTTACACACTCACTGACAGTAGGAGGACAGAGTAAAGGTACACAGGACCTACAGTTTCCACACTTTTAGTAGCCTCGGGTCCAGTGGACACGAACATCCTCTGTGTAATGTAAATGTGTAGGGGGGGTGTACAGTATGTTTTCATTGAAAATGTGTTCTGATATATGTTCTTCACATAAAATGAGCCAAGGCCAATGAGTCTGAGTTTGAAAAAATAATTAATTGTATAATTTTTCTTTTGATAAAAAATGAAAACGGTCCAACAGACCTGAACACCATACAAGGGTTAAGAACATTGTTTTATATCTTTATAAATGATCAATTTATTGCATCCTTGCTGAGGAAAAAGCAGTAGTGTATTTAGTCTGTTTATTCATCATCTCCATCCGTGTCTGTGTCCTGCTTTTAGGATTCCGATTCGCCACGTCACTCCACGGCCTCCAACAGCTCCAACCTGAGCAGCCCACGCAGCCCTTCACCCCCACACAAGAGCAAGACTCAGTCTCTGGAGCGCGGCCAGCACCTGGGCTGGGAGACATGAGCTCAGTCCTTACACGTCATATTCCCAAACACGCCGCCGGGGCCAGATGTGTGTTTGTGTGCATATGCATTACACATGTGATTGTTTGACACACACCTTACATCCCTTTGGAGTGGACCCATCACCACTGCTTCTGTTCCTCTGCTGGATGGGGAACAGACCACCGAGAGTAGCTCATCTCTCACCACCACAGGTGTGTGTGGAGGGGGGCCAAAGAGACAAACACACAGCTTTAACGTGAATCTATCAGTGTTTGTTGTCAAGTGTGCCTCATCTAACGCAAGGGAAAAAATATGCATTCAAAAGTCTTAATGGACAGGGTGGGATGTTACTTTCAAACACTAACACGGAAAACTGTTCCTGGCATTCCAATCAGTGTGATTAAACAAGCCCTAATAGATAGAGCGCCCCCAGCTGTGGCACTACTGTATAACTCAGCCTCTACCCTCCAGTGCCATGCCGACCTTCAGAGGTCAGAGTTCAATAATGTAAATAGTTTAAGTAGAGTATAATATATAATGAAATCATAACACTATTCTGTTGTTTAAGTGTGAATCAGCTTCGAGAGTCTTTTGATTTTCCACGTCAATTCTTTTTATGTAAATCGAAGCATTATTTTGTCAAGCAATTCCACTAATTCCATTGTCGAGGCGAAGATTCGCAAGGGAACACTACAAAAAGGTATTAGGCCTCATTCATGTTTTTTCGTAAAGCCATTCTTATGTATATTTAATCCGTGGAATATAACGTAAACAAGCTTGCAGTGAAATCATTGGTGTAGACAGTCATGCACAAATTTAATTGAATGTGAGATTCACAAGTGTGCAGTGAATTTGTGCATAAAACATCACATGTAAACTGTTGCATTTAACACTCACAAAATTGTTGCATTGAATGCTGGGTTCATCATTGAAATTATACAGAAAAAACAGCGACATTTAGAAGGTCGTTCGTAAAATTGTTTGACGATATTTAACAAAGCTGATGTGTGAATGTTTTCAAACTGCTTTTTTCATGAATGCTGTTGCATTGCGTGCAAGAACTCAAGATGTGTGTAAATCACTAAACACAAACTCTCAAAACACACAATCATAAATAATCTGTTGTGCTGAATGTAACCGATTCACTGCAGCCTTGTTCATGTGTTACTCTTGCCTACAGCTGTGCTTCACGCTTCTGTTACAGAAGCAATAATGCTGTTTCCAAAGACTTTTTAGTATCTTGTTTTTATTTTCAGTGTTTTAAGGTTTTTTTTCACAACTCGCAAGAACCAAATTTTGCCTAAAGTGTACATGTGAATATAACATGTAGTGTAAGCTATACCAGAGCATTTAATGTTTGTGTGACATGGAAAAAGCATTCAAAGGGCTTTCAGCTCATAATGAGACCAGCCGCAGATTAGGTCATTTGATACTGAAACCGATTCCAGCAAGTATGTACAGTAATAGCTGCTGTGGTGATCTATCAAACATCCCTGAACCTCGAAATAGCTCAGATTAGCGAGTCAAGCCATTACGACTCCAACAGAACCTCATCAGTCCGCTTCCATACACTAATGGGTGCGCGTGACGTGTTCACTTTCCGCTAAGCAGGTTTGTGTCAGATTTGATCAATTAAGAAATGGATTTTTAGATGATTGTACATCTCACTCAATATAAAAATGCATATCATACACTCGCCCGCATGTTGTTCTCAAGCTTTGATTGAACGTCTGGGAAAGTGATGTTTAGGCAGTGCAGTTTTTTTATATGTATGTGTATACATATTTACACTTGCATTGTCAGTGTCTGATGTTAAGATTGCTGACATTACTGAACGGCACACATTGCAGTTCACAGTTTCTCAATATAATGCTAACAAATCATATAGGTTTGTAAGGACAGCTTCATTTCTTGAGTGAGCTTTTGTTTGCTGATTAAAACGAATGAACTTTCAGTATTGAAGCACACCCAAGTTCAGAAATAGTGAAAGTTTGTGCGTATGTACCTGTGGTTTTATTCATTCTACTATTGCCAGCATTTTGTATGTTCCATTATATGCAAGCACTGTTGAAACCTTCACTGTGGACCAGTCCTGCAAACTCGGCACATGTTGTATTTTTAATTGAAGCTCTCACTGTCGGTATCGCTTCGGGACCTTAGTTATGCATTTGCTCTATTCCATGATCATGTTCATTTCTAAACAGAAACTAATATTCATAATACAAGTTATTGTTGTTTTTTCTCTAAAAAGGCTGTAACGGGTTAGAAACAATTTGCCAGGGTTATGGTATTAACATGAACAGGAAACCTGTTTGAATGATTACTCAGGTATGTCAGAACCAAATGATTATATGTTTGCATGATGGAGGATTTAAGATTGTAGAAGCGACACATCCAGATGTGTCGGCTGTTTGATATTCAGGACTGTTACTTAGCAATGAGATGAGCGGGAGGTGCTTAGTTTTCTTGTATTTGGTGGACTGGTCAATGTAGGTAGATGGGCTAGAATGAGAGGAGATTTTTAAGACACATTCACATGCATTTCACCGTGAGGATTTTGTTTGCCTTGTTAGTGAATTGCTACTTCATATCATATAGTTTCTTCTTGATTTCAACTTTTGTACAGATTTGCATGTCATAGGTGTAATCACTTGTTTAGAATTGTTCGGCTGGATTGTTTCCGTTTTATTTTTATTGTATTTTATTGACCTGTGGTGAATGGTTGGCAATGTGAAACAATGATTACCCCATACTGCAATGTAGACCCTTCTTCTTTTCTCTTTTTTTTTGCACAAATGTATTTAAGGTAGATACTGTTCATTGTATTGGTTGCACACCACTTTTCACATGGAAAGCTCATTATCTGACAATTTCAATAAATGGGCGAACTACAAAACACAACAAGCGTTTGTTTTTTTCAACAAAAGCTTTATTTGAAATTCTTGAATGAACGCTATGAGTGGGTTTGCTGTCTACACATTCAACAGATAGCTGCGGTTAAAGTGCTGTATCGTCCCTCGTTAGTACGCGCGACAGACGACTGGAGCATGAAGATCAAGTGTGATCCGGGAAACCGAAGGCAAGCTACAGCAGACGCGGTAATAGCCGATCAGAAAAACGGCTTTTACAAAGCACGGGTCCTAAGTCACGTTTAGGCACTCGAGTACCACTGTAATCTCATCCAACACGTAAACAAAAACACTCAGAACTTCACTTTTTAAAGCAGTGTTCCATGTTTCAAATGGTCTGCTGAAATATTCAGTGAAGCAACATCAGAAAAAGCACCATTTACAAAGCTTAGAGCTCTTATACACATGAGTCGCTGTTTTTAGTTCAGTTTAAATGTGTGGTGAGCGAGTGAAGCAATATCGAGTGTGATAGAGGTAGAGCGGCTGGGACAAGAAGCACATCAGGTGTTGGTGAGGATTCTGGTACAGAGTTTCTCCATGCGATCCTTTCTCAACCAAACTACCCACGAGAACCAAAACCACCAATACTCTCTCTTTGAATCATGCAAGAGTCTGAAACCTGATATTATCAGTCTTCAAGCGTTCTGTTGATCCATTAACTCGGGTTGTGCGAATGGATGTAATGGGAAATATCCCTCGAGCAGCCGCGGCCGGTTCCTGCTTCGTCCTGACGCTGCGAAACGTACAGTAAACTTCATCCAACAGAACTTCACAGTATCAAAGAAAACATATCTTTGTTACTAAGGTGCGCCGCCGATGGGCCAAATCCTGCGGACGGCTCTTGTCAACGCGCATGCATCAAGTTTCAGATTTCCCTGCCTCTACCAAAGCACATGTCTGTCCGTCAACAGCTTCCCAGGCTCCCACAGGACAGGGACTCCCGCGCCAACAGATATATACGCCTCTCGTTTCGAGTCGGAGGCTCGGATCTGAGGACAGGTCTCTGGGTTACGCACTTTGCCCCGTCGTCCTCCGGCCACACGGTTCATACTGGATCCGTGCGTTATGCTAGTGGCCGGCGCGTCGCTCAGGTCCCGCATGCTGCCTTGTCTGGGTTGGCTGTCGAGGCGATGAAGGCTTCCGTGATGGGACAGCTGCTCGTTAGAGTCATCGGCATGCTCCCCATCGACCGGACTTCCTCCATGCCTCTGTGGCTGGTGGGGGTGAACCTGTGTTCAGAAGGAAAATCGGCAGGTTAATTAAGTTCAGGCTTCTTTGAACACGTAGCTTCGAACATTGTCTGCACATGCACAACTATATTAAACTCTTCAGAGGAAGCTCAATTGATAACACTTGCACTGGATCAGAGGTTTCAAACCTGGGATCCAGGAGACCCAAAGAAAAGGTTCAGGAAAAAAGTGAAAAAGATAAAATTATATATAAATATATATAAAAAAATCTAAATGTATATATGTATATTTTATATATTTTATATATATTTTTTTCTTTCTTTTTTTCGCAGCACTTGACAACACGGACGTGACATGGGGGCGTGGCAGCATCAACATAAAAATAAAAAAAATATATATATATATATATATATATATATATATATATATATATGAACATTATATTTACTTGAGGAGTGAAATATATAAAATACAATTACATACATTTTTATTATTTAATTGTTTTTTATAAAATATACTTTTGAATACATTACTTGATTTACAGCATAGGTAGACACTACAGATATAATAGGAAAAAATATTCAGCTTACAATGGAACCTAAATATTTTCCAGATATTTATATATATTTTTCACAGTAAATTTTCCTTCATACGTGAAATTACATAGCAGCTTTTATTGTTTAGGCAAGGGATCTTTTATCAAATCAAGTAAATTTTATTTGTATATCAATTTTCGCAATGCACATTGTTTCTAAACAGCTTCAATATCTTAACATCTTCATGGCTTAAAGCTGGATTTAGCTGATTAGAGCTGGGCAATAATATAGTCTACATTCATCAATGATACAAGCAAACAAGCAGTTGAGATTTGCTATATGTATTAAAGGGGAAATGAAGCAGTGAATCAAGTTTGATTTACAAGATGCAAGTACAAATCGCAGTACAAAAGCCACACTGACTCCTGGTAGCGTTGCAAGTCCCGCTCTTCGCCCCAAACCCCCACCGGCTTTTCTACATAGCAATGTAACTTACATGCCATGATGTTGACGAGACGGGACATGACGTCCGACATCGTGAACAATGTTTCTATGTGCAGTTTGTCAACATATAACATTAGACGTCGTCTTTTTGTCTAATTACTACCTAAAATTAGTCGTTCGCGGTCAAAACACTGGTGTAAACACCGTTTGATGTCGCCGATTTTCACTGCCCAGAGCCTGTTAAACTTGAGCCAACCAACCCCGTGACGTCACATGTTAGAATACTCTACAATGGCGGCGCCCCTGCGGCGAAAGATATAAAGTTTTTTTCTTTTTTTCTTCTAAATGTTTATATTTGTCATGTTTCTTATTTAATTGTTGATTATATTGGAAATCCATCTTGTAAATCATGTAAACTTCATTCACTGCTTCATTTCCCCTTTAACCCTCTGGGGTTGTTCGGCCCAAATGGACCAGAAGCATTCAAATAAATTTTTTTTTTAAATCACAGCTTCTTCGGAATGGTCCGAAATTTGGTGACTTTGTTGGTATTTGGTATATGAACACCCAAAAAAATTGGGGACAGGATGTGAACAGACTAAGTGGTTGTAAAAAATAGTCACACTTGGGGTGTTTGGGTCCAAATGGACCCCTATAGGAAATGAATGGGAAATTGGCAAAATGTGAAAAAACAGAGTTTTTTGGTGCGTACAATCTACGAATCAGCCACAATCCATAAAAAAGCACACAGCAGTGAAGGGTGAATCTATAAAACATCAAGAGTGCAAAACAGACACAGCCACACACACACACACACACACACACACACACATTTATACACTTCCACACTCATAAATTCAGATTACATAAATCTGTTTTTGAATTTTTAAAAATCACAGCTTCATCTGGAATGTTATGAAACTAGGTGACTTTTATGGTATTAGGTATGTGAACACACAAAACGGGACAGGATGTGAACAGTCTTCTAAAAAGTGGTTGTAAAAAATAGTCACTCAGGACCTTCAGGTTCAAATGGACCCCCATAGGAAATGAATATGAAATTGTAAAAAATATGAAAACTGAAAGAATTGCATTTTTATTAAGTTAGAATAAGTTACAATTAAACATTGGGTAACAAAATGCTTTCCATTTGTTCTCTTTCCAATGCAATGTTCAGATTTGATTGTATAATAAATTAAAACTGGCACTTCAAATTACCATCTAAACCAACCAAACAAACAAAAAACAAGACAAAATATAGCTGCGAGCAGTCGATTCGCGGGCCCAAGCCGGTGGCACCCCTCGGCTTTGGCCCTTCATCGCTGCTCGCAGCTATGATTATATCTATATATATATATATTTTTATATATATATATATATATATATATATATGAAGCCGGTGGCACTGCCACCTTGGTGCCTTTAGGGTTATTCTGTACGACATGCAAACATGTAACCCTTCGCTTTGACTGTCGAAAACAAGTGTATTGTAGAGCTTGCATCAATGCGGACTCGATGCGCTGCACGCTGTAACTCCATGTGGCTTTATGCGCATCATTCTCCACTTGGGATGCGCATAAGCGCTTTGTGCCACACTGTACTGAGCCTTTCATATCATATCAGTGACGCAATGACAGATTATTAATTGCCTTTCTTTTCTGTTCTATCT
>JAQIUQ010003631.1:0-104226 GCA_030378365.1 Hybognathus amarus | reverse complement strand
AACTTACGATTGCTATTAAATCCCAAAAGAACATTGGGAAAAGAAAACATTATCAGAACAAGAGAACAATAGAAACATCCCCCCTCAAAACCCACAAAATCAACAAACAAACAGACACACAGGAAATCAAGCAGACAGAGAGAGAAGAGAACAATATAACAGGGAACAGCAATGACAGTGTTATCCATCAACGGGTGGTGTGTGTGTGTGTTCGGATCACACTCGCTGCACCTGCTCGGCGGCGGCTGTAGCGGTGGCAGTCGTATGCGTAGTGGCCCTTCTCGCCGCACTCGTAGCAGCGGTCGCTCGGGTACGAAGGGCCCGCGGGGTAACGGCGGCACGGGTCGTATCGGACGCCATGCATTCGGTGGACAACTCCACTTCGCGCTTCGAGAGCCGCAGATCACACTCGAAACGGACTCACTCGACTCGATCACAGACCCCAGGTCACATGGCGACAGGTGAACCTCGAACCAGATTACAATGTAGGATCACTCAATGGGAAATGCTGATCAATGTCTCCCAGTAATGAAACCAACAATTCAGCGAAGTCACGAATCATTCACTCAAGCGATTCACACAAAAAGGCTGATTTATCAAGTAATTAAACGATTCTGAAGTCTTTATAGAGGAGTATTGAAATAGCACTCAGTAGATTCTCGACCAAAAACGCTGATTCTACATTGAAACAGCAGTAATTACAACAATTGAAATCTTTAAGAGTCATTGAATCATTAACTAAAGCACCGTGTTCAAAAACGCTGAGTCATCCAGTAAAGTGAAACAATTGAAAGTCTTGTATGAGCGAAGTCATTTGAATCATTTACTCAAGAAGATTTGATCAAAAACGCTGATTCATCCAGTAATTTAAACAATTGAAATCTTTAAGAGAGTCATTGAAATAATAATTTAAGAAATTTGTTCAAAACGCTGATTCATCAAGTAAAGAAACAAGTGAAGTCTTTGAGCGAGTCATTGAATCATTTACTCAAGAGATTTGATCAAAACACTGATGTTATCAAGTATTTTAAACAATAGAAATATTTAAAGAGTCCGGAATCATGTATGTTAGGTTTTTGCTTTAAAACGCTGATTCATTCAGTAGAGAAACAAGTGTATTCTTTATGAAGTCATTGAATCATTGACTCAAGAGATTCCAATTAAAAACGTCTAATTCATCCAGAATAAAGAAACAATTGAAATCTTTTAAGAGTCATTGAATCATTAATTTAAGAAATTTGTTCAAAAAGGGCTGATTCATCCAGAAAGAGAACAAGTGAAGTCTTTATGAGTGAGTCATTGAATCATTCATTCAGGAGATTCTAAAACAATGATTCATCCAGTAAAGAAACAAGTAAAGGCTGCTTCGTAAATCGCATCTTCCCACTATTAGGCGAAAGTCATGTGACAAAAGAAGTATGCCTGAATTTACAGTCCTCATTAAAGAGTAGACAAAAAGTACGATAGTGGCCAATCACTTCCGGGTGAGGTGAATTCTGATATGCATACACATGAACACTTCACTATCCCATGAGGCCACAGGAGAGGATGTACATGAATGGCAACTGACGCAGGTCACATGATAATGACAACATGGCGACAATAGTACGTCTGGGATTACATTCACACTACACAACTCATGCTATATAGAACGCACCTTCCAGCAGTTCGTGAATTACTTATTCGCACATCAGTACCTACTCAAGAGAGTATGCGATTCGGGACGCAGCCGGAGTCTACGAGTGAGTCAGTGAATCGTGACTCCGCCCACTCACTTGCCATTCGAGGCCCGGCACAGCGTCCTCAGCATCTCTGGGATCCTGCGAACTCCACGAAGGCGAATCCCGGAGGATGCGGGCGATCCACACGGTCCTCAGCGGCCCGTAATATCCGAACGCCTGCCAGCTCACCCTTACCTGCCCCGGTGCCCAGGTTACCCACGTACACTTTCGTTTCTTAAAAGAGAAAAGGACATTTAACACCTGTCATCTGTCACTCAAAGAAATAACCACAGTTTCACTCTGACACAAGAGACTAACATTCAATAAACAGAATTCTGAGGCTAAACGGGGAAAGTCTTGAATTCAAACCACAATTTACAACACAAACAGGATTTCAATAATGTATTATTTGTTTTTAAATATAAATGGTTAAATTAGAAACATTTTGACAGAACTCAGACATTTCAAATAAGCATATATTGAGCAGTGTTATTTATTTTAAATTAATTATTATTTTATTTTAGCTTTTATTTTTATATTTTCAGTTAAGTTTTAGTCATATTGTTAAGTGCTTTAGTCTTTTATATTTCTATTTAGCTTTAATTTATTTAATATAGTCTCAGTAATTTTAGTAATTTAGTAAGTTTTTAATGATATTTGATTTCGTTTCAGCTTAATTTAAATTAAAGAATACATTTTAATAGTTTTACTCAGCAAAATGAACTTTACCGACAACGTCACACTTACTGTTTCAATTGAACGGTTTTAGCATCTACAAACTTAAATTATAATTGCAAATCTGAAATACAGAGAAAACTTTAATACAAACAGAAATAAAACGACACATGAATGAACATCTTCACTTTAACATAACCCAACAAACCGACAATTATTCACATTATGAATCCAAATAACGTTGTGATCATTCCTATTACTAGTTTTATTATTAATTATCATGTTTACTATTATTATTAATCGGTGTTCCGCGAGGACGCCATTACAGCTAGTAGCAGCTCGTGCTAAAACACAACACGTCTTTTCGATAACCACACATATTTAATTCATAAGATGGAAGCATTCTACCTCCAGCCTTGTTTTATTCTGTGAATTATTCGTGAATTATAGCACTCACCACCTGCGTGTCGCCCGTGTCGCGACATAACGCGAAATAACGAAATCCTCTCGGTCAGCAACAAACAACAGCCTGTCAAACGGCGACTCGCCCTGCGCATGCGCAAAACTCACGTGGCCCGCGAAAAACTACAGTTCCTATGATTCTCACGAAGGAAATAACGGCCTGACTCAAGCCAACCAATCACACGCTCGTTTACGACAGTGACGTCTTGCGTGCACAGCGTCCGCACACACACCAAACTTCAGTGGAGATGAAGTCGCGGATTAAGTTAATTAACGCTGTTTGAGTGATCAGGGTTTCGCAGAGATGCTGCAGTGGAGGGACAGGAGTCCTCAGCAGTGGCAGGAGTTCGTCAATCAGGAGGTGTGTGTGACCGCTCACGATCAGCAGCGCTTTGAGGGACGCGTGTTCACGGTGGACCCCGTTTCGGCCAGGTAAACATCAGATGATAACGACTACAAAACAATTATGCATCTAAAATACTCTAACCCAATATTATTATTTTTTGTTTGTTTACTGGTTACGTTATTTAATTAGAACGCTACGCAACGGTTCAATGTTAGTTCATGTTAGCTCAGGCCCCATTCAATCATTCTCATTATTGCATTAGAAAATGATAGCAACAGTGTCGGCCCATGATCCGGGCCACATCTGGTAAATGTGGATTCAACGCGTACCGGATGTGGGCTGGATCTGGGCCGACTGTTTGCGTTATAAATGCTATATACACACATGTATAACTTAATTTAAAATGAAATCAATTTTTCATCTTGCATCAAAATCCTGTATATTAATTCTATACATGTGAAATATAGAGTTGGGTTCTTGTTTTAATGTTTCTAAAATAATCAGAGTTTAATATACAGGTTGTGGCTCTTAACTTATTTTTATTGATTAACCACTTGTAAACTTATGTTCTTTTTTAAATAAATATAGGTTTTGTATTAAATCTATATTCATGTGAGTCAAATTAGAATTCGAATTTAGAATTGGAATTGAATGCTTGCGAGTCAAATTGGAACATTGAATCGATACCCATTATCAATCATCTCATATTGTGTTGGTTTGTTCATTTATTGTTGTTCATATTGTGTTGGTTTCTTTCTCAGTTTTAAAATCTGTTAATAGTTTATAATTAGTAATAGTCTTTTATAGTTTATTTAAGTATATTTAGTTTATTAGTTTCAAACACATTTGTCAATATTTTTCCTCCACATAAGTATTTGAGTTCATTACTTCGAATCGATTCCAATTTCAGCAAACAGTATTTGATTCAAATGAATCGTTTGCTGTTTGAATCAAAGTGTGAATCACCTCATATTGTGTTGTTTTGTCGATGGCAGTGTGGTGCTGGTGAGTTTCCCGCAGATCGAAGCGTCCATTCGGTGAAGGTGGTTCTGGTTCACGCGGTGACAGACGTCACATCTCGTGAGCGGAACGACGTGAATTCGGTAGAGTCGGATGAAGAGCTTGTTCCTGCTCACAGAACGCAGGTCCTCAGCGTCGACGAGCTGAAGTCTCGCGAGGGAGAACCTGCGCGAGTGGCTGGAGAAGAACCAAGTCCCGGTGACTCGAAGACGGGGATGTTCTTCGTGTGCGCGGTGTGTTGAGCATCAGCGCCCCCTACAGCACCTGGAGACTGCGACTGCGCCAACGAGATCATCCCTGGCCAGAGTTCAGAGTCTAGTCGAGAGCATATCCTGGCAGAACACACTTCACTCGCACAAACCTAGTATTAATCCACCTGTTGTCCAGGTCTGAGATGTGTTCATCAGTTAATGAACTGGAGATGTTAATGCATGGTGTGAGTCGAACAGCTTTTCTCTGCTAGGTTTTGTAAATATCTAAGTTTTTATTTTCATGCAACAAAGTTCCTGTGTGTTTGCTCACGTTATAATAAATGTTTCCTGATGAATGCATGAATAAACTCTTATGCATCGCAGGTTTAGTAGTGTCTGCATGAACCGTAAATAAATGTTGAATTTTCGGAATGTTGACAAGATGGATTATTGGAATTTTTAATATTCACAGTTTAAAACCAGTGTGTTCAGAATGTACGAATTTGAAAAGATTTTCAGTTCAAATTTGTGGAAGAGAGTTTGTAAAGCGAAATTAAACTTGAAAATTGCCTGAAGAATATTATAGGTTGCATTTTAAACAGACTGAAAATTTCTGAGGTAAAAGCTGAAAGTTAAATATGAATGATTGAATTTTCAGATTCACAGTTTAAAATCAATGTGCTCAGAATGTAAAAATTTGGTTATTTACTGCATTCTGCCGATTGTTACGCACCATTCATATTCTATAACTAAGATTTATTAAGGCTCAGACTGATACATCACTTTCTCAGTAAAATGGTCCTAGCTTTGAAACACAAGATCAATATGAATATTTACGTCTTCCCTCCCTGATATTTTAAATTTTTATTTTGAGCTGATGCAGAAAACGCATTCTGAAGTCTTCAGTTCCGTTCAATCCCTGAAGCGCTGACACATCAGGATTGATGAAACTGATCTTTTGAGGTTGTTCAATAAACATGCTTTTATATTTTCTTCCATGTTCAATATCATTTAGTGTGTAATGTTCTCCTTGACATCAGTGTTTCTGAACTCCCTGAAACGCCTCCATTGTAGTCTTAAGTTTCTCCCGGGAACACTGTCACAATATTCCTCATTATAATAATTAATGCGCAGAATAAAGGGGCGGGGCCTGGTTGAGTTAGTTAGTAGTGTCTTAAACTGGCAGTTATGGAAAGGGGCGGGGCATTTCCCAAAACACACTCGAACCAATCACAACACACTGCTCAAGCTGACCAATCAGAGCACAGTGTGCTGTTCAGAAGGAGGGGCTTCATAGAGACAGGAAGTAAACAGAGCGTTACTGACAGACTGGGAAGAGGGGAGCCACAACAATGTCCCAAAAAAACAAAAATAATCAAGTATTTTTTATGGTTTTACTTGAAAATAACCCTGAGGAACACTAATGGAAATAATTCTTACTTTTCAAAGGCAGTAATTGAACTTTTCCCACATTTCTTTTTCTTTTTTCCCATGAGTCTTTTTGCTGTCTGTCATGATTATTTTGCAGTGTTTGATTATTTTAATGGCATATTTGTTACCAGATGTTCAGTCAAACACACATTTATTCAGACGCCTTCAACATTTCTCACATTATCAGTTTATCCGCTATAGTTTAGAAAATGGAGATGAAATATGACAATATTTGACTGGTTTTGTCCGTCCTTCTGTTGAACTCTCACACATGAATTATTGAATATCTGTCAGTTGTTAAATTTAACGACACACATTAGAAAATACCAGTTTAGATCAACCAGTGACTAATGATGCTACATGTTCAGTGTGTGTGTAAAAGAGCATTAGCAGTTACAGAAAACACACTTCAGCTCAAAGTGGAGCAATCATTATTGGTCTCATATATTAATAAATGTCACTGTATGAAGAATATTTGGGTGTAGATACGTTTTTTTGCTCTCCTCACTTACAGAAATGAACTATAGTGTCCTGCACACACTAGTGAAATGATGTCTGGGGTCTGAATAATCTGTAGTTGATCCAGTACATGCCCGAGCTCAGCACGGAGACGGTGAAGAGAGAGACGTGTTCATGGCTAGTGTTTGGCATACAGTGGTAGAAACACTTTTATTCCCTTGTTTTAAGGCGGCGATCGTTTTTCTCTTACATACTTATTGGCAAAAACAGAAATGATTGAGAAATAAAAAGTTCTAACACATACAAGGACAATCACGTGTGTTTCTTGAAGGTTTCTCGAGTACCTCTTTGGTGTGCGAGGGTACCTCAAACTCCCGGTATCGAAGTCTAGAATATCTGCAGTCCCTTTACACTCTCCGTCCACACACACACTCACACACACACACACACAGGCACCGGAAAATAATGGCGTGAACCGGGTCTGTTTGGTCGTCTGTCATCCAGCAGGTTTGTCTGTTCTCAGTCTGAGCTTGGCCAACGATCGCTGCGAAAACAAACCAAGCGATGAAATGGAAACGAACGTGACAAACAAAAGCTACACAAAAAGACAACACACAGAGTCCCCGAGAAAACGATCCCGGCTTGATTTGCACAATCGTGGTCTCAGAAGAGCGCGTTTAAGGGCACATCTTTACTCCTCAGAAGGATTTCACGGCTTAAGGGCACGTCTGTTTTCGTTTCAGTCCTCAGATCGACTTCCCTCCGCGAGGTGTTTGCCGAACATGCCAAAACAAAGCTACACAAAAAGAACACAGAGTTCACCAAAAAAACGATCTCGGCTCTGATTAGCACAATCGTCGTCCCGAAGAGCACGTCTGTTTTCGTCTAGTTCTCGAATTCGATTTCTCAGATGAACACATCTTTAGTCCTCGGATGAATTTCGCTCTGAAGGGTCCGCCGCTCCTCCGCAGGTTTTAGGAGGGAGTTCTGGGATTGGCCATTTGACAGGTTTGTCTGAGCTTCAGACAAAAACAAACCAGGCGATGAAATGGAAACGAACAAAAGTCGACACAAAAAGACAACACAGAGTTCCCGAGAAAATCGATCCCGGCTTGATTTGCACAATCGTGGTCTCAGCACGCCTTTAGTCCTCAGACGAGCACGTGTTTCGTTTAGTTCTCGTTTTCTCAGACGAGCACGTCTGATTTAGTCCTCGGATTGACGTCCGCTTTATGAAGGGTTTGCGTTTTCAAGGAGCGGCGGCCGTCCGATGGACCGAGCTCTCGTGTGCAGGTTTTCGGAGGGAGTTTGGGGATGGGCGATTGGCACGTGCTCTTGGCGTGGCGGGACGGGCGGCCCTGCCGCGACCCCGGGGTCGTCGGCTCCAGGTCGAGCGGCGAGCAGGGCGTGTGTTGCGGGGTCCTCAGTGGAGAGGGCGACTGTGGGATGAAGGGAGACGGTGGAAGAAGGTCTGGTTGAGTTCGGAGCGCCGGCCCTGTGGCGGAGGCTGGAGGTGTAGCGGCGAACTGGAAAACGCGTGTCTGGCGTGCGCACCGGCTCGCGCGGAGGAAGCGTCGGAGGACTGTCGGGCGGATCCGTGAGCGAGTAACGGGGCGAGAACACTTTACTGGTGGGCTGGCGAGGAGGGATCGCAGGAGCACTGTCCTGGTGCTTCGACATCATCTGGAACACACACACACACACTCTGAGTTTCAAAAATATACCGCAATACAAAAATGCAACAATGTGTATTGTGGATGGTTCACACAAGTCAGTTTTAGCATCAGCACTACATTAAACTACTGTATATAATGTTGAATAATTAGAGCCCGACTCGATACAGGATTTTCGAAGGCCTCAGATTTGATACAAATATTTGTTGGTTTTAAAATCCATATTCCGATATATCGGCCGATATTAACGGCGCAACAAAACATTAACAGATTTCCCTAACATTAGCTTATTTGGAGTTATTTATGAGTTTTAATAATATGATAATGCATTTTAAAAAGAAACTTGTTTCTTTTATTTACAACAGAACAGACTGATGATAGTGGCGTTAGCTAGCTTTGTGGTTAGCTAGTCTACAGTATGATGAGCCATAATTTAGCAATGGATTAACGTCATACTGCAAATTGTAAAACATATATTTCAATATAACAGGCCAAGGAGAGATGATCCGTCTCATTGCTATAACGGTCACGCGCTATTAAAGAAATACTTCAGTCACATTGTCAAAAGTTAAAAGGACAGTCAGTCAACAACACTGTAACAACGTAACTATTACTAGAGCTGATTCCGCTTCACTCTCGGCTTATTTAACAGCAAGCAAAACTGGACATGATAGTCACAAATTTTGTCCTGCTTATTTGAGTTAAGAGAACTGATGAGGATGATCTTTTAATTGTTATTCAAGCAATGTATGTCTCGTGACCAACTCAACGAGTGTTGCCAACAGGGACGGTGTAGAGCGCCCTCTGGTGGACAAACTATACAACTCCAACACTCATGACATGGTTCAAGCGTGTTTCGCCCGTTTTTATTTTATTTTTGAAATATTCATTTATCGGCCATTATAACTGCCAGATACGATAGTTTGGAAAATGCCTAATATCGGCCGAATATATCGGTCTGGCTCTAATAATAATGCACTGTGTATAATATTTGGAATATTTGTGTAAAACTGGCCTGACATTATTTGAAATATATCTAGTCAGTGACAGAGTTCAAGCATTTTCATATCTCAAATAATTTCAAATTTTCAGCTTCAGAATCATGAATATTGTTATTGTCCTGCTTTGGGTTTCCAGCACCAAGTCTAAGACTATTCTGGGATGTATATGAGAGTGAGTGTGTGAGAGTGTGTGTGTGTGTGTGTGTGTGTGTGTGTGGCACCTTTGAGGGTGAGGATTGGCGGAAGCAGACTCGGGCCGGCGCGGGGAGGGATCGGTGGAGGAACGGGGAGGTCGTCGTTTCGTAGGAAACTCATCATAGACGACACTGAAGAAGATCCTGAGAGACACACAAACACTCCAGTTACACACACACCGAGCCCTCGGCTGGAGAATCACGACAGAGAGGATGCTGGGAAACACGTCACATGATAAACACATCACATGCTACTAAAGCCATTTTTACAATGACGTCATCGACAGCGACAGCAACAGAGCCGCTGAGAGACAGCAGCAGTAGAGTTGGGCATCGGTGTCAGCCAATCAGGGATCGGATACTTGTTATAAAATAAGACAATAAATGTGTTTTTTACCTCATTGAAATCAAAATTGAGAGTTGAAAATCGTTACGATCGATACCCAACCCTAGTAAAAAGCACTTCTTTCCACAGGATGTGATGTCACAGAACACACACGACGCCGTCTGCACAGACTGATGACGTGACAGAGCATGAGAGCCGGTGTGATATACTGTAACGTGGGCCGTGTGGAAGAGTGACCGGAGCGAAAATACTGTCGCTGTCCTGTCGGGAATCAGGAGGAAACACAAGAGCAAGGAGACAACCTGATCAGCCGATGCCAGTAGCAGCGCTAGTGCATGATGCAGGTCACATGATGCTAATAGTAGAGTTAAAGGTGCAGTGTGTCCGTTTCTGCAGACAGTGTTTGTGTCGTGTGTCACATGATCGCATTCTGCACTTCAACACACAATACACATGTGAACACAAGAGTGTGTGCTCCATTGTGTGTTGTGAGTGAGAGTGTGTGTGTGTGTGTGTGCGGACTGGGAGTGGGAAGGGGCTGGATCGGAGCCTGTGGAGAGTCGAACACACTGCAGGCGTCGGTGGAGCTGCAGGTGGAGGCGGGTGGAGGCGTCAAGGGGGTTCTGGGAGAGTTGGGGGCGGACGCGGCGCTGTCTCCGCTCTCGCTGTCCGGGATGCGGCTGTAGCTCATCTTCCGGGGCTCGTTCTGTAACGGTCGCCGGTGGCGCATTCGCCCCGGGCCGAACGGTGGACGGGCGAACGCCAGGAGACTTCAGCAGGACAGCTGTACTTCTTCGGCTGCGGGGAGAGAACATCATCATCACTAAACCGCCGCTGGTTTCACAAACATAGATGCACTATTCATTTATTATATATATATATATCTATATCCGCTTCTAGTTTCTATGAAGTTTAAGAACAGCAGTTTGTCATTAAAGTAGCAGAAATATCTATATAAATACAGTCTTTGGCCTCAGAGTCCACCTGATTTCCCATAAACACACTCAGAACAGAACGTCACCGTTACACAAGTGAACTCAGGCTTAGTTTGTAAATCTGCACTATTCTGGTTCACATCTTAAGCACTTACGGTTTAATACAGAGAGCGGACGCTCAGATCAGATGAACATGCGGTCACAGGTTCTCGTGTGTGTGTGTGTGTGTTGTGTAACCGTTCTCAGGAAACTTACGAATTCGAAGGCAGAGTGCGAGCGTTACGAGGCTCGATCTCCAGAGATTTGTTGAACACATAACTCGGCGAACTCTCTCCGTCATGTCCCTCCATCGGGTTCAGGTTCTCAAAGAACTTCTGCAACATCAACGCAGAAAAACGCTACGTTACTTCAGTTCTGCAGAATTCATTTAAGCTAGGAATAATTAAAGATTTTTTGTTCTTCTCTGCTCATCAAAATTAGTGGAAATTGTGAAATATTCTCCAAAATTGTGAAAATAAAGTGTAATCTCATTCCTGTGATCAAAGCTGAACTTACTATAATGACCTCTCAGTTCTTCAGTGTCACATGATCCTTTTATTCTAATGATTGTATTATCGAGCTTTTTCTCGAAATCTAATGACTTCATCAACATTGTATTACGACTTTATTTTCTTAAAATTTAATGAGTTTATTCTTAAGATTGTATTATTACTTTTTTTCTCAAAATTTAATTATTTTTTTTTTAAATATCGACTTTATTTTTCTCAATATTTAATTACTTTATCAACATTGTATTATCAGTTTATATTCTCAAAATTTAACTGAGTTTATTTTAAATATTGTATTATAAAAATTCTCTAATATTCTAACGACGTTTCTCAAAACACGAACTTTTTTTTTAATATTTAATGAGTTTATTTTAGTATTATATTTCAACTTTTTCTCTAAAATTTAACAAGTTTTTCTTCGAACACAATGACTTTATTCTATATTTAATTACTTTATTATCAACATTGTATAACGACTTTTCTTGAAATTGAACTGAGTTAATTTTTTAAAACATAGTCGACTTTATTTTCATAATATTTAATGAGTTTATTCTCAAGTATTGTATACGACTTTTTTCTCAAAATTTAACAAGTTTTTTTCTCAAACACGACTTTATTCTCTAAATTTAATGAGTTTATTCTCAAGATTGTATTTAGACTTTTATCTTGAAATTTAACGAGTTTAACCTCTGCATCTATAATGACTTTAATCTCAAGATGGTTTTATTTTTTTTATAATTTCTTGGCCTGAATCCTCTTCCATAAAAGTTCAAAAGAACAGACATTTATTCAATTAAAAAAAACGTTTTGTAACATTATAAATGTCTTGACTGTTACTTTTGAACAATTTAATAAATCCTTGCTGAATATAAGTGTTCATTTCTCACTTTAACCCAGACAATTAAAATCCACATGCGTGTGTAATCTGCTTTTACACAAGATGCTGGAAGAATGTTATTACAGTACTTTTTAAATCCTCTTATATCATGTATTATCTCAGGAGAATACTTCTCAGATGGAGGTGATCTTCTGTACTGTGTGTTTGCTGTAGGTTTATACTGTCCTTCGTTTACTGTACACCTTCTCAACATCTATTTATTGTGTGTGTTTTGTTAGTTGTTCTTGTATGTTGACTTTATTAAATGCTAACGAGCTTTGCTACATATGAAATGGTAAATAAGCGTCTCTGACCCGTATTTCGCTCTCCACACGGAGGCAGTACGGCTGGTTCCTGGGTACTGCTGCGATTTCTCCGGTGATTTCCGCCACTTCCGTCGTCTGCTGAAGTCTGATTCAGGCTCTTTGCCGTGTCTCTTCAGGAAGTCCGGATTTCCTTCCTCAGTTTTTAGGATATTCGTGAAATAGATCCCTAAAGTGAGCAGATCACACGTGGGGTCAAACACACACTCATCAGAAACAGTGTGATGTGTGAACGAGGGGACCCGCACGTACCGAAGAAGGGGACGCAGGGAGGGTTCGATGGACCGGAGATTTAGCCAGATATTTCTTATAGTGATCTTCACTGAGTTCATGAAGCTTCCTCCAGAGTCTTCTTCTGTCTGCTTGGGATTTGCTGAAACACAATCACATACAGGATGAGTTACATCATATTATACCCTTTTAAAGATGTGCAAAAGTGTTGATGTTGTTTTCAGGCTCTTACTAGAACATGAATGTTGATTATTTTCCTCATCTGTTGCCGGCTCCTCTCTTCCCAGTCTGTCAGTAACGCTTTGTTTTACTTCCTGTCTCTATGAAGCCCCTCCTTCTGAACAGCACACTGTGCTCTGATTGGTCAGGCTGGATCAGTGTGTTGTGATTAGTGCTTCAAGTGTGATCTTGGGAAATGTCCGCCGCTTTCCAGTAACCGCCAGTTTTAACACACTACTAAATAACTCAGCCAGCCGCCCCTTTATTCTAGCGCATGAATTATTATAATGAGGAATATTGTGACGTGTTCCCGGGAAGAAACTCGAGAGACTACAATGGAGGCGTTTTCAACTATTTTTTATTTATTTTTACATTTTATTTAATACTTTAATATTTTTAACATATTTGTTTTTATAATTTATTTTTATTTTTTTGTGTTTATTGTCTTTCATAATTTATTATTTCATATTTTATTTACTTTTCATACATTTTTATTCAATATTTTGTTTTGCTAATTTATTATTTGTATGGTTTTTTTTACTTTTCATGCAATTAGCATTTTTTTTGAAAGGCCATAATGCGAGCGCGTTCAGCACACAGAACGACTTTAAATATGAAATATGAAATATGAGAGAGCTTTCAGAAGCACTTTCAGATTAAGTTGTTTTTTTCTCAGACAACAACTCATACAGCTTTGGATGTGCAACAATTGCCAACTTGGATTCCAAGTGAGACATTTTATTCATTGCACACACATTGAAAACCTCCCTGTATGGTTTGATGTACCTTGAGGATTGTGGGTAAAGTGGGCGGTGTCTTTCTCTGTGCTTCAGGAATGGTCTCTACTGGCTGCACACTCTTGTGAAGCCGCTCTCCATGCTCACACAGCAGCGTCACACACACGTACCTCAGCGTGTGGTCAGTGCGCCTCACCTCGAAGGTGTGGTCTAGCCTGTAGACGGGCGAGGAGTTCATGGCGCTCACGACCTCCAGGACACCGTTGAAGTTGTTGAGCTCCTGAAACACCTGCAGGATCTCGATGATTCTGGAGATGACGGACACGCGCTCCTCAATCGTTCTGTCTGTCATCAATACGCCCTAGAGAGACGAGAGAGATGTTAGAACACACACACACACTCACACACGCTGAGTTAAACTCAAAGGGAGTGTGTCGTACTTTTCTGAACCACAGCGTGAGGTTGGTGGTGTGGCGGATCATTCTCAGCAGGTTCGGAGAGTTGATTCTCTTTGTCTTCTCTCGTCCAAACGCTTCCCACCAGTTCTGATGGCTGCACCGCCCTACAGGTCAAAGGTCAGAGGTCACACACAGATTCATGCTTTTTGTGCAAAAACACCAATAAGAGCAGCAGTTCCACCTCAAAATCATGATCTAGGACTTTACAACTCAACTTCACAACTTACAGGTAATTCATGGTGTTTGTGTGTATGTGGTGTTTTTAATACACTTTAACACACCATGTGTGAATTCATAAGTCGGCCGCATTGCTGAGTATTTCCTCCTTAAAACTGCAGTGAACCAAAGGCAGTCTCAAAAACACACTTTGAAATCGCTGGTGTTTCTGACGTCACAAACCACCTTGTAACCAATCAGATCAACGTGCAACCAGTGGATCTCTGAGTGAGTGGAGGCGGGGCTCATTTGCATATTCATAGAACCACACATACTAAATGACAAGAGGGTTGTCGAGATTATATTCAAGATATTTTAAGACATGAAGACATTTAAATGTAATTTTGGCGATCAAAGACGAGTTTTAAGGGATAAAATGACAGATTACAGGGGGATTTTAAATTATGTAAATTTTGCATCATCTAATTAAATATGCACTAAATTGCATAAAATTCCAGCACAGAAATCTGAACGGAGGATAAACCCAGATTCATAATTCTCTTTTGATTTTGTCGCAAGAGTTTTTCCAGAAGAGATTTTGTATTTCTCTTTTCCATCATAAATCAGAAAATACTGTCAACAGACAGAAATAAATATGTTTTTAAGATTTGAAAAGTCCTATAAATCAGGCGAATGATGTAAAACAAACCTTCAGAATACAGATATGAGTAAAACTGTAAGGTTTGTTGTGTGTGAATCTGCCGAAGACGAGATCTGACTCAAACTCAACGCCTTTGGAGATCCACAGAGATAAAGCACAATAAAATAAACACTTTCGGGTCATTTATTAAGATGAATATTATGGAAGTAAAATCTTAATTTGACTGTAGCGTCTCATAATTAATGTAAGAGCTCGAACACAAACGAGCTTGGAAAATGTTTATCGTAAGTGTATTTACTGTAATGAAGTCAGAATCTCCCATAATGCCGAGCTGTTGTGTGTGTGTGTGTGTGTTTCAGTGTTTTGGGAGACGGGTGCGCAGAACGGCCTCATGGGAAACGGAGCTGAGGTGGTGACCTTGGGTACAACACTCATTGCCTGTTCCCACAGAGGTGAAGGGAAGTGTGTGTGTGTGTGTGTGTCACAGCTGGACTCTATTGTGTTACACTGCCCCATTTTCTGTGCAGAGAGTTGCCAACGGAGCAGAAAATAAAAATACAAACAGGAAATCCAGCCTTTTCCTTTATAAAAAAACAAAACAAAATTAAAATACTGAAGAGAACTCGCAGAAATGGTCATTTGAGGCTTGGGTTTGACACACGTTACACACAAAGGAAGATAACTATGAAAACACCGTTTAAATCTTTCTAAATATAAAAGAACAGCAGAGTTCACATCACAGCTGTTACGAGAACGACATGATTTATTAACCCTCTGGGGTTGTTTGGCCCAAATGGACCCAGAAGCATTCAAATAAAAAAACGTTAAAAATCCCAGTTTCTTAGGAATGGTCCGAAATTTGGTGACTTTGTTGGTATTTGGTATATGAACACCCAAAAAAATTGGGGACAGGATGTGAACAGTCTAAGTGGTTGTAAAAAAATAGTCACACTTCGGGTGTTCGGGTCCAAATGGAGCCCCATAGGAAATGAAGAAATGAATGTGAAAAGTTTTTGAGTGCGTACAATCTTACAAATCAGCCACAATCCATAAAAAAGCACACAACAGTGAAGGGGTGAATCTATAAAACATCAAGAGTGCAAACATCAGCAAACTACAACACACACACACACACTTTTATACACTTTCACACTCATAAATTCAGATTACAAAAATCTGTTTTGAATTTTTAAAAATCACAGCTTCATTCGGAATGTTACGAAAACTAGGTGATTTATGGTATTAGGTATGTGAACACACAATAAAATTGGGGACAGGATGTGAACAGTCTAAGTGGTTGTAAAAAAATAGTCACTCAGGACCTTCGGATTCAAATGGACCCCCATAGGAAATGAATGTGAAATTGTCAAAAATATGAAAACTGAAAGAATTGCATTTTTATTAAGTTAGAATAAGTTAGAATTAAACATTGGGTAACAAAATGCTTTCCATTTGTTCTCTTTCCAATGCAATGTTCAGATTTGATTGTATAATAAATTAAAACTGGCACTTCAAATTACCATCTAAACCAAACAAACAAACAAAAAACAAGATAAAAATAGTCTTTGAGAATCTATAAAACATCAAGAGTGCAAAACAGACACAGCCACACACAGACACACACAATGTTTTTATATTTTAAAATCAACAACCTAAAAAAAAATTGGTATATATTTGCAAAAATCACTAGAATCCCCAAGCCTTCTACAGAGAGCTGTACTGTAAATCCACTATAGTGGTAAAATGTGCTATTGTGTGATAAAAATGCTCAGTGTGTCTACCAGATGACATCTATCTTTTTTCAAAAATTGCTTTCATGAGGCCTAGGCTTCACTCTAAAATGTAATACAGCTTTGATAAAAAAATAGAATAAAAATGAAATAAAAATTTCTATTATGTTCAATGGGAAAAAATGGGTCATAATTATTGCATAAATATTAATTATAAATCATAAAATTATCTCAAAACACCAAAAAAGAAAAGAATTTTTTTATAAAAAACATGTAAAAAAATATGATTTTTTTTTTAAATATGAATCCTGCCCTTTGGGTCCCAAACACCCCAAGTGTGACTGTTAAACGAACAACCCCAGAGGGTTAAGGTGCATTTCTATCATTCACATCTCCTGGCTGCTCACTTGTGAACAACATGATTCAGTCATTTGATTGTGAGTGGCTGTTGCGAGGGTTAAAGGTCAAAGGTCGCACCTGTAGAAGTCTGACTCCAGCAGTGTGAGCTGCCAAGGCGATGTCTGATGGGGTGAAGGGTCATGAGGTCGAACTGGTCCGTCTGGTCCCGCCTTACACAGGTGCCCACTCGATGGCGCGCGAGCTCTCGAAGGTGATGTTGTGACTCGGGCCGTTGGCCTGCGCCTGCTTCTTCCTCTGGATGATCTTTGTGATCGACTCCACCCACTTCCTCATGGCTTTACCTGTGCACAGGCGAGAGGAGGCGGAGCTCAAGCCGAATCTCGCAGACACTTATTTCAGTCAGGTAAGTCCCGCCACAGTGAAATCTCATTGGCTCAGCCTTTAATGTGGACAGAACACTTATGGGAATTAAATCTGAATTATGATCAGAACATATTCTATGAAAATTATTCAATTATTCACCAAATTATATGGTGTGATTTTCCTTTAAAAAATGATTACATTGAAAAGTACCGTAGAATATTAATATTATTTCTATCATATCAGTTTTCGCAATCCGATTACATTTAAAGCGATACGTTTCATTTATCAATCCAAATTTAGCAAAATTACATGACATTAGACATAATGCTAATATTTAAATGAGTATAATTGCATATTTATATGTTTCACAAGACACTTCCACAGTTTCCTGATGTCAGGTGTGTGATGATGGAGCTGAACGCTGTGTGTGTGTGTGTGTGTGTGTGTGTGTGTGTGTGTGTGTGTGTGTGTGTGTGTGTGATGGAGCTGAACGCTTGTGTCCTCACCTCTGACCTTGTTGATGAACTCCTCCAGTCGCCGTAGCAATGAGCGTGCTCTCTCGAAGTCATAGAAGTGATGCTTAGACCCAGTGCCTGCACACATTCAGCACCCTGCACACACACACATCCCGGTGCAGACTGTACTCACACTGTATGAGTGTGAGTGTGTGTGTGTATATGAGTTTGTGTGTGTATGTGTGTGTGTGTGCTGCTGCGGGTTGACAGCGAACTCATTCTGCGGAAGCGTTTGAGTTCTGCACTCAGCGGCTGGTCTCCGTTCTCCATGGCCATCTGATCCGCTTCTGTGGGTTTGGGCTGGGGATTTCAAACCTGATCGTACATCACACACAGCACAGAGAGTGAGAATTCTTCCACGTGTGTGTGTGTGTGTATATTTATATAAAGCTAATTATATTAAACTCTAAAACTAGTCAATTTCATAAGACAAAAATGATGTATGTG
This sequence comes from Hybognathus amarus, assembly GCA_030378365.1. NCBI lineage: Eukaryota > Metazoa > Chordata > Actinopteri > Cypriniformes > Leuciscidae > Hybognathus > Hybognathus amarus. The sequence goes on along the minus strand of JAQIUQ010003631.1, from coordinate 86,147 downwards.
ATGTGTGCACCGTCAGGACTGAATCACCCAACGAGATGCGAAGTCAGCAGCTGTTTGCTGTGTGTGTGTGTGTGTGTGTGTGTGCTGATGTCTGACCTCTCCATGAGCAGGATCCAGCAGCTCCTGAGGTTTACAGAACGACCGGTACATAGTTCGTAGAAACGTTCTGACGCAAATTGGGATCTGAAAAACAAGGGAAAATATTTTATTTAACAAAAAAGTTTAATTATGTTTGTCAAATTCTTTCCATCCATCCAGCAACTACACAACACACCACACTCAGCAACTACACACTACACTCAGCATCAGGTTTAATGTAAATAATAGTCATGATGTGTCAGTGTTTGCTCACGTCTGCACAGACTCTGGGCTGGAGTTTGATGGATCTGTTCTGTTCGGCCAGACGGGAACAATAGAAACTCAGTGAGCAAATCCAAACAATCGGGCCTGGGAATTATTCTAGCCAGGAAACAGACTCGCGGCTCTCTACGCACAACACACACACACACACACCACTAAGAATAGACTCAGGGCCTGCAGATTGTGATCCTAGTGTCTGGGACCAAGAGAAAGTTCACACACACACACACTCACACACACACTCTAATGATCATTAACCCTCATCCACACCCTAAATGAGCTGCACAGGACACACCTTTTCCCCTTCACACACACAGTCTGTTTCCTTTGCCTTATTAGAAACCAGTATTTACTGGAGGTTCCAGTGGAAAACTGGGGGCTATATTTAGTTTATCGTGGGTGTGTGTGTGTGTGTGTGTGTGTGTGTGTGTGTGGAGACAAAACACCCATTGAGTGACCCTGAACATCTGCATCAATCTCACCTGATACACACACACACACAGACATCACATTGACCCCGTAATCAACCAACAGTTTACCCCTCATTATCATAATCTATGTACTGATATATGGTTGAATATGTCTCTAATATAATACTTCCTGATCACATTCATACTATATAGATCAATCCTTTTTTCGCAATGCAAGTAGCAAAGCAAATATTGTACTCGCTCGCTACAGTATTTCAGACGCAGCAAAGTATCATCTAACTGCAACGTGACCTTGTTTAAACTACCATGATGCACCGAGTTATGATATTTTTCACATTACACCAAGAAACAATTTTGGGGTAATTGTGATCTTAAATTATCATCATCATAAAATAAAAACATTACATCTATATATATAAAATTATGATTCTATATACAATTGTTATATAATTGTATATAAATTATAATGCATATAAATCTATTCAATTTATAGTTTTTTCATACATCTTGTTTTTTAAACATTTCATTATATTTTCTTATATTATATTTATGATAAATTAATATATAAACTATAGTATTATTTATAAATCAATCAATTTATAATCGTATATACACATTCATATTTTTTGACCAGGCTGTCATATAAATAAATGAACAAACAAACACATGCAAAAAATAAGAGAACAAAAAAGGGAAATTTTTTATTTTTTTTCTATGTGCATTAAAATAAAACCTGTATCTGTAATTTGTCTTTTTTGCAAAATATTTGTGTCAGATAAACACCTTCAGCAAGTTTAGGGTTTTGATTTTCCCTCATATCTGAAAAATATAAAATACTTTCCTCATTTTTTGATAATATAATTGAACTTGTAGTGTCATTGTTTTTGTCTGTGTGTGTGTGTGTGTGTGTGTGTGTGTGTGTGTGTGTGTGTGTGTGTGAGAAACAAACCGCTGCTCTATTAATAGACTCATTAACATTTAGTTTCTGTTCTGCCTTCATGAGCTTCAGTGATTTGGGTCCAGTTGATCAGCTGTTTAAAGTTTATCCCAAACACACACACACACACTCGCAAGCACACACACTCTCACACACACACACACACACACACACACACACACACACACACACACACACACACACACACACACACACACACACACCAGAAACAGGGGCTCTGAGAACACAGGACACACACACACACTCTCTTACACAAACACACACACACTCTCTCTCTCACACACACACACTCTCACTCTCTCTCTCTACACACACACAAACACTCTCACTCTCTCTCTCACACACACACACACAAACACTCTCTCTCTCTCTCTCACACACACACACTCTCTCTCTCTCCACACACACACACACACACACACACAGGAAGGACATTGCACAGATAACGGAGCTGAACTTGTGCTTTGTTCAAGAATAGCCGTTGTTTTTCTCTGTTATCAGTGCTAGTTGTGTGTGTTATCAGCTCTAGCAGAGCAGCTCGTCACACCGAGATCTGTGACGTAAACACACACACACACATTTACAGATGCTGAGGAAGCCGATGTGTTCAGTGTGTGTGTGCTCACGCTGATGGAGCTGTTGTTGTCGAGACTCGAGGTTGTGAAATAAATCAGTAATGCGCATTAGCGGAGGCTGGTAAACACCCCGTGCGCTGGAGTCGCGGCTAACAATCCAGAGAACACACACATCACGCAAACACAGTATCAGTGCTAGTTTGGGTCAAACCGAGTCGAGATAATTAATATTCATATATTCAAAAGCACCAAGACTATTTTAGTAGTTTGTGATTTACTGGAGAATGATTAAAATATTTCAGAGCTCAGCATAACAAACAAAATATATTCATTATTGAAAAGATTTTTAGATTGCATTAATTTAACCAGTAGTGCAGTCGCAGCCACTGTGGTGAGGACGTCACTCACCGCGTACATGTGGAAGGTCAACCTCTCGATGAGCTTCAGCACCGTTCCCGCTTTGATGATGGGAATGCCGGATTTGCACTGGACGTTCTCCTTCGAACACGACGTTCTCCTCGGAGTCCGGTTGAGCGAAGCGGTAGACCTCGGCTCCGGGGAGTCTCCATCTGCTCCTCCTTCTCCTCCTGCAACATGGCCGTGTTCAGCATGCGCTCCAGGCGTGGAGCGGTACTGCAGCGAGATCGAGCGCCGCCATCCAGCCGCTCTTCTCCTCCGCAGATTTGGCGGAAAACACCACGCTGTTCCCGTCCTTCAGGATGATCTCGAGGGCGTGCCGGTACTCGCCCCTCCTTATCGTCCTTGTCGTTGATCTGGACCTGTTGAAGAACATGTGGACGTTCAGATCCAGGACTCCATCAGTCACATAGCTTTAGTGGTCAGCCTTTTTTAACAGCCAATAAGTTTTAAAATTCGACTGAAACAAGTTGGAAACAGACTTTTATTTTCACAGTGTGCCTGAGAGTTTCCGTTTGGCCAATGTGTTAAAAGCAGACTTTTATTTTGACAGTCTGAGCGCCTGAGTGTTTTTGTTTGGCCATTAAACGTTGTAAGTAAACTTTTATTTTGACAGTCTTAACGCCTGAGAGTTTTTCTGTTTGGCCGATACATGTAAGACTTTTATTTTGACAGTCTGAGGGTCTGGTAGTTTAACAATATGTGGCAAAAGCAGACTTTTATTTTGACAGAGCGCCTGAGAGTTTCCATTTCTTTCTTTTTTGACAGTATCTGAGCGCCTGAGTTTTTATGCTTGATTGATTTGTAAGAAGCACACTTTTATTTTGAAAGCGCCTGAAAGTTTTTCTCTTTGGCCAATGTGTTAAAAGTAGACTTTTATTTTGACAGTATCTGAGCGCCTGAGAGTTTTTATGCTTGATTGATATTTGTCAGAAGCAGGCTTTTATTTTGACAGTCTTAATCGCAAGAGAGTTTTTCTGTTTGGTCGATACATGTAAGACTTTTATTCTGACATTGTCTGAGGGGTCTGGTAGTTTTCACAATATGTGGCAAAAGCAGACTTTTATTTTGATAGGGTCTGAAAGTACAACCAAGAAGCGTTGCGCTGTTACACTACGTGAAATCTCTAACAGAGAAGGAAATGAATAGTTGAATAAAAACGTTATTTTCGCATGTTTTTGCGCACAGAAAGTATTCTCGTCGCTTGTATCAAGGTTGAGCCGCTGTCGTCACTCAGACTATTTTAACGATGTCTTTAATAACTTTCTGGGCCGGTTTCAATTACAACAGAAGCCTATGGAGGAGTGATCCAGCTCTCAGATTTAATCACAAATATCTTCATTTGTGTTCTGGAAGATGAACGAAAGTCTGACGGGGCTGAACAACATGAGGGAGAGTCATTACTGACAGAGTTTACATGTTTGGGTGAACTATCCCTTTAAGGGTCCAATTCTCACTTTTAACTAGTTGCTTATTAGCATTAATTAAACAATGATATTGGCTGAGTCCTAATAAAGCACATATGAACCACATCAGTGGTTTTAGACTGATCAGCACACACCTTCCTCATGAAGAACTTCTCCTTCAGCCGGTACTCGGCCACACTGGCTCCCGGTAGACGAGGCTGGCCGTGGTTGGACTCTGCAGCAGATCATCAGCCCGTCGAACAGGAAGATGTGGCGCTCGTGTTTGGCGCCCACCCGTGTGAGCGTCCCCTCCATGATGAACTCATTGCAGCACTGGCCGATGTCTTTGCCCTCCCAGCCGTCGATGTTCCTCTGGATCTCATTCATCTTCTTGATGGCTAGATGTTTGCCCTTCATCTGCTGACTGTAGAAGCGGCACGCCGACTCGCTGGGTGACAGACAATGTTGATATCAAATCACAGGATTGAATAGTCTGCGTATTTCAGTTGATGTGTGAACAAGAACATTATTTGCACCATCTAATTATCACACAGTGCTTTTTATGATATGAAACAGTCTCAGCTTTTCAATTCAGTCGATTAATGACGGCAAATATGGTTTTGACACTCATTGATGTGTGCCGACAGATCATCTCTGCCTCTTTACTACTAGTTACAGCAGCAAAAACATCAATGAACATCAGAAGGTATGTTGAAAGATGCAGAACGACGAACTGAAATCAATCAAGAAAAACATCAAGAAAAACCCACAAACTTGATAATTAGCAAGAAAAATAACTCTAGAGGAGCATTGTATTACAAATTAATTATATGTCAAATCAAACCAATTCGTGAAAGTGTTGATACTTAAATAGGAGAACGTAATGAGAGACTCAAATATAACACTAAAGCCGACGTAAACAATCCAAAGGAAATAAATCAGCTCTACGTAATCGGACTAAACCAAGTCCTGGAGTTCCTCGTGACCATCAACATCTAAATAACAAGAATTAAATGTCCAATCAGCTTCCAGAGCGAGTTCTTCTCTGTATATGAGCGTCAATTTCTTCCGGGAACGAAAACGTCACAATATTCCTCATTATAATAATTAATGCGCAGAATAAAGGGGCGGGCCTGGTTGAGTTAGTTAGTAGTGTGTTAAACTGGCGGTTATGGAAAGGGCGGGGCATTTCCCAAACACACTCGTAACGATCGACCAATCACAACACACTGCTCCAGCCGACCAATCAGAGCACAGTGTGCTTTCAGAAGGAGGGGCTTCATAGAGACAGGAAGTAAACAGAGCGTTACTGACAGACTGGGAAGAGAGGAGCCGCAACAGTGATCATAGTAATGAATAGTAATCATAGGTCCTCTAAGACGAACAGCCCTCCAGGACCTGAAAGAGACACACTTCTACACCATCAGATTGACTGTTCTACCAGAAGACGTTCTTATGAGAGTCTGATTTTCGGGTGTTACGAATCACAGGATGGAGGGAGTGAATGAGTTAAAGACGGAGGGACTAGTGGAAGACTCTCTATAGAGTGAAGAGCATCTTACTTCTGAAAGTTTTTGTGAAGACACGAGCTCACACACGCGCGCGGCATCAGCGTAGATGAAGGAGTGCTGAGACGGCAGACTCTCTCTCTCTCACCGAAGAGCGCCACACACTGCGGACGAGCGACACTGCACTATTACGGCCTGTTCACACCAAGAACAATAATCATAACTATATCAGCGTCCACACCTGAGGATGACAGCGTTGTTTATTCTAAATGTTTTTAGCACCAAAACACACTTATAGCCAATCAGCAGTAAAGGGTGTCCACTCATTAGGGGGAGGAGCCTGTGCATAGCGTGTTTGTGAATTTGGGGCGTGGCTATAAAGTCAGGGGTGTGGTCCTGTTGGCTAGGGCCGTGTTTGTTTTGGCGTTTTCATTTATCAACAAAGTTTCTCAGAAATCGTAAAACGAAAAAAAGAAAAAAAAAACACTGAAAAATTATTTTTGAAAAATTTCACAGCCAATCAGAATCCTGCTTTATAAAGGTCGAGCATTTAAAGGTGCAGTAAGTGATTTCTGAGAAACGTCAGGCCGAGCACCAAAACACACTCACAGCCAATCAGCAGTAAGGGGCGTGTCCACTATGATGAGGGCGGAGCCTGTGCTGCATAGCATGTTTGCAAATTTGGGGCGGGGCTATAAAGTTAGGGGTGTGGTCCTGTTGGGTAGGGCCGTGTTTGTGATTTCAAATATCAATAGAATTTCTCAGAAATCGTAAAACGATAAAAAAACTGATAAAACACTGACAGCCAATCAGAATCCTGATTTTTAAAGGTTGAGCATTTAAAGGTGCAGTAAGGGGCGTATCACCTATGATAAGGGAGGAGCCTGTGCATAGCGTGTTTGTGAATTTGGGGCGGGGCTATAAATTTAGGGGTGTGGTACTTCTGGCTAGTGTTTGTTTTGTCCAATTCAAATATCAACAACGTTTCTCAGAAATTACTTACTGCACCTTTAAATGCTTGAATCAGGATGGATTCTTATTGGCTGTCGGTGTTTTTATCGTTCATCAGCTCTATCATGAGATTCCAATGACATCTCTTATAGCTGCTGATGTCGACTCTGCTATTGTTTTACATTTAGAGTGATTTTTAGAACCATATCTTAATAATTATTGTCCATCCACAAACACACATTCAGACTTAAAGTCTTCAGTTTTAAAGTCTGTAAAAGGAAGAGCTTGTTTACACGGAAATCACTCGACTTAAAAATCATGAGTCTTCGGTTTAATTTGTTAACGTTAGTTACCATGAACTAACAATAAAAATAATTCTAAAGCATTGATTAATCGTAATGTTAATTGACTAATACATTACTGAAAATAAACAGTTATTGAATGAACCTGAGCTAACATAAACTGTTGTTTTAGTAACAAAAATAAAGACTAATAAAACCTGTAACAAAGATACTGCTTAACATTAACTCACAGGACCTTATTGTACAATTCAGCTTAATTAATATACACTTTATTAACTCTTACCATTAATGTCCCATTAGTTAACAATGAGCAACACATTTGTTTCAGTATTTATTAATCTGTGTTAGCGCTAGTACAACTATTAGCTCAGGTCCATTAAATAATATTACAATTTCAATAATGTAAATGTTGAGACAATAACTAAGATTAACAAATGCTTTCAGAGTTTTTTAACTGTTAGTTCATGTTACTAATGAAGCCTTACTGTAACGAGTTACCCAACTTTCCAACAACATGAAACACCTCAGATGATGATGATGAAGATGATGGCGACTGAAGCTCAATCACGATGTAAGTCGATCGATTCTTTGTTCTAGCTGAAGCGACAGAAGTGAACAGCGTTTATCTCTCCACACACACACGTACCGTAAGAGCAGCCATCCCCTTCCACATACGCGAACGCATAAAAGCGCTAAAACACACACTCAACGGGACACGGACACGTCAGATCCTCATGATTCCAGAGTCCTTCAGCAGATGAAGGGCCGCTTTCCTCCTCATTCTCTCTCTCTCACTGAGAACAACAATAGCAGAGCCGCCCAAACCCTGACGCAACACACACACACACACACACACACACTCTCGTCACAATCGCTGGCTATTTCAGGGTCAGAGGGAAACACACAAGGGGCTGATGGGTGGAGACCAGTGTGTGAGTGAGAGAGAGATGTGTGAGTGCGTGTTTCTGTGTGTGAGCGAGTGTGTGTATGTGCGTGAGAGTGTGTTAGTGTGGGTGTCAGTGTGTGTGTGTGTGATCGAGTGTGTCTATGTGAGTACATGTGTGTGTGAGTCCATGTGTAAGTATGTGTGTGAGTGTGTATATACACTACCGGTCAAAAGTTTAGGGTTGGTAAGATTTTTTATGTTTTTAAAAGAAGTCTCTTCTGCTCAGCAAGGCTGCAATTTTTTGATAAAAAATACACAAAAAACACAGTAATATTGTGAAATATTATGACAATTTAAAATGACTTTTTTATGTTAATATATATATTAAAATGTAATTTATTCCTCTGAAAAAAAGCTGAATTTTCAGCATCATTACTCCAGTCTTCAGTGTCACATGATCCTTCACAAATCACTCTAATATGATGATTTTATGCTCCAAAAACATGTATGATTATTATCCATGTTGAAAACAGTTTTTGACATTTTTATTTCAGGATTCTTTGATGAATAGAAAGTTCAAAAGAACAGCTTTTATCTGAAATGGAAAGCTTTTGTTACATTAAACACTACCCTTTAAAAAGTTTGGGGTCAGTAAGAATTTGTATTTTATTTTTGGAGGAAATAAATAAGAAATCAATACTTCTATTCATCAAGGATGAGTTACATTGATCAAAAGTTACAGTAAAGACATTTATAATGTTAGAAAAGATTCTAATTTAATAAATGCTGTTCTTTGAACTTTCTATTCATCAAAGAATCCTGAAATAAAAATTTAAAAAACTGTTTTCAACATGGATAATAATCATACATGTTTTTGGAGCATAAAATCATCATATTAGAGTGATTTGTGAAGGATCATGTGACACTGAAGACTGGAGTAATGATGCTGAAAATTCAGCTTTTTTCAGAGGAATAAATAAAATTTAATATATATTAACATAAAAAAAGACATTTTAAATTGTCATAATATTTCACAATATTACTGTGTTTTTTGTGTATTTTTTATCAAAAAATTGCAGCCTTGGTGAGCAGAAGAGACTTCTTTTAAAAACATGAAAAATCTTATCGACCCTAAACTTTTGACCGGTAGTGTATATGTGGGTGAGAGGTGTGTGTGTGTGTGTGTGTGTGTGTGTGTACCTGAGGCGTCTCTTGGCGAGGCTCTTGGAACAGATGCGCTCCATGCTGCTCTGCAGGTTCAGTAAGGCTGTGATGGCCTGTTTCAAACACTCTTTATCCTCCTCATCCTCACTCTTCTCCTCCAGTTGCTGTCGAGGAAACACAGCGACACACAGTGAGACGGCTGCACGGGTTCATGGGTCGCATGTGTACATGAATTTGACTATTTTAATGATGCTTAAAGCCAGTGTTTCTCAAAATATGTTTTCTCAAAAATAATGAATTAAATCATAAAAAAGTAAAATTAAATTATTATATATTAAATTTAAAAGTACAATAAAAAAAATAATAAAAGCAAATAAAAATAAACTACTAACTAGAGATTCATTAAATAAAGTAAAAAAAATAATAATAAAAATGTCAAATTCAAATATTTAGATTTTAAAATAAAAGCAAATTAAAATGAATGTAAGCATTCAAATATAAAATAAAAAAGAATAGTAAAATAAAATAAAAGCAAATAAAAATAAAATAATAATAAATTGAATTACAATGTAAAATTAAAGCAAATCAAAATAAAACACTAAAAATTGACTAAAATTTAAATATTTTTAAAATACGAAAAATCTAAATAAAAGCACTTACTAAAAACAATTAAATGATAAAACTGCAAGTAAAATATTGCATAATTTACCAAACAAAATAAAACATTAATTAAATCCTGTAAAGCAATTAAATATGTAAAATTAAAGTAAATAAATCATGTTTAAAAGAACATGCAAATTACACACTAATTAATTATTTAAAAATAACCAAAAGTAACCAAAATATAAACTTGAAATAACTTCAAACGTCTGTGTGTTGAGTAAGGAAATGAAAGTGTGTGTGTGTGTGTGTGTGTGTGTCTGTGATGATGTCGTCCAGCAGGACCTCGAACAACACCGTGTTCATCTCATCAGGTCATGTGTGCAAACAGACATTTCTCATTTCAGCCGCTTCAGAATGAAAGGGAGGTTTGTGTGTCGTGTACAGCCACAGATTTGCTCATTTCTGCTCCATAAATCCCCCGTAAGAATCCAGGAAAGCCGCTTAGGGAACTCTGGGAACGCTGGCGGTAAAGCTCTCTGAAGGCACATGTTCAGATCCGTGTGACTCTGGAGAGAACTATCTGATCCGACCCGCGCAAATATAGACCATGAATGTGCTCAACAATACAATATCATAATAAAACACAATCATCCATATTACATCAGCGACAAACGCCTTCGGGGAACATATTTACTTTAATAACTTTCACAAGGATCTTATTTTGATAGAGATACACTGATTATTCAGAATATCATCCGCCGAATACCGACACACACCGACACATCCCCCTCATGATGTTCAACCCTGTAAGACTTTCGTTCATCTTCCGAACACAAATGAAGATATTTGTGATTAAATCTGAGAGCTGGATCACTCCATAGGCTTCTGTGTTCTTGAAACCAGCCCAGAAAGTTATTAAAGACATCGTTAAAATGTCGTCGGCTCAGAAAATAAGGTTGAGCCGACGACAGCAGGCTGCAACCTTAAGATTATCAAGCGGCGAGAACACTTTCTGCGCAGAAAACACACAAAAATAACGACTTTATTCATTATTTTGAGCCTTCATTCTGACGTGAACTCACTAAAAGGCCCACATAGAAGAAAACCAAAAGTCGTTAGCTATAGATACGCACTTTCATGAGATTGTGGCGGGCTCTAACGAGGAGCAGTGGATACGATATTTTAGGATGAGCAGGCCAACCTTTGATCTGTTGTGTCAACGTGTGTCCACATCCCACAATACTCTAATTATGACTTTGGGGTTTCTAATTCTTCGAGTTTTACCTGTATAATCGGCACTAATCATCTGCTTTTTTTTATAATAGCAAAAATAATAGCTTTAATCAGCCGATACCGATTATTGGACAATAAATCAAGTGCATCTTCTAATTTTTACTTAAAATTATTTTAATTAACTATTAGCTTTTCATCAACTCATGAGGAAACCCTGATTTCAAAGTAGAGATTTGAAATTTAAAAATTCTAAAATAGTTTCGTTAAACCGAGTGTATTGTAAAGAACCTCCAAAAGAACAAGGCTATTTTTTTCCTATGTCCTCTGTGGGCTTCCATACATTTAAAGACTTTTGGAATTATTTTTGCACTTCCATTTGGTTTGAAAGTAATGCAGAATGGTGCATTGTGGGAACGGACACTCACCTTTAAAATCTCAAAGTAATGAAGACAGTGGTAGACGGGCGTCAGGAGTAACCGTGGTAAAACATACTGTACCGCTTCTTTGAAGCCTTCACAGATCGACTGAAAACACAAAGACATCATGTGATCATGTTCATGTAGAGACAGAGTGACACGCATCATAATCTGGAGGCCACACCCACCAGGGGTGAAACAAGCCAACCGTCTCCATTGAGTTTGTATCGGGTAAAGTCACTATCATTTCTGACTTAAAACAAAAAAACTAAAAGTCTAAAAGCTGCTATGTGACCGCAAACAAGCTAAAAACACAGAAATAACTGAGGGTTATAGGACACGCTGGGCTCTGTCTCAACTGTCTCTTTTTTATCTTCTAAAAAACACATTCCTACTTGTGGACGCTGGTCTAAACTAAAGCGTGTGCAGTGTTGTGTGTGTTCCTGACCTGCAGGTAAATGGCAGCTCTCGGGTTTGTAAAGCTGACTGAGGAAGTGTTCGTGGAAGCCGGTGCGAAGGATGTCCTGTGCGTACGTCTCGTAGGGGTCAAAGGCCAGCTCCTGAAAATGGCCAACACCCGAGAGTTAATACATGACCTGCAGCGCAGCCCGCCGTGACCTGTATTGTTACGGCACGAAGGAAAAACAACCGTGTGTGTGTGTGTTTGAAAGGTCAGCGGGTCAGTCGCTGTGAAGTGTGGATGTGGAACGGACGTCAGTGTGTTCTGGGAGGATCGTACCAGTGCCGATTCTCACAAAACACAACATGTGCTTCACTTCAATTTACATAAAAGTTACTTTATTTAGTTTTTTAAATACAGGAATAAACAAATTAAACTTACTATTATTAATTAAATTGAAAAAAATATTTATAATAATATTTTTTAATTTAATTATTAGTTATTACTAGTTTTATTGATTTAAAATAAATACAATTTATCATAAATTTAAAAATATAAAAATATAGAATTATTATTAATATGACCATTAATTACATTACTGTTATTATTAAACTTAATTAACTATTTGTTATTATTTATTGAGTTGTAGAAATTAAAATATAAACAAATTAATATATACACACACACATATATATACATACTTACATTAATTATATATAATTATAATATACAGTAGTTACATTAAATAATTTACATTATATGATATTATTTTAAGTAGTATTTTTTAAGAAATATTTAATTAAATTATTATTATTATCAATATGAATTACCTTTATGTAAAAAAATATATAAAATATTATTTCTAAATACAAATTCAATAATTTATTATTAATTAAAGCATTGTAAAATAAAATATCTAAATTAATTATACATAAATTATTAATTTAGAATAATTTATAATTAATAAATTATTCTAAATGAATTATTAATTATAGTGTGTGTGTGTGTGTGTGTGTGTATATCTGACCTCAGCAAGGTCTTCGAAACAGCTGCCGACCAGCGGATGAGGGCTCGTCTCATCGGTCATCTCCACCGTATCCTCGATTAACCCGAGCAGCTTCACCGTCACCTCATGGATGTCCACGATACGACTTGAAGATGTTCTCCACGTCCTACAGGCACAGAGAGAGAGAGAGAGATTTAATGCCATGTCATTATCTAAGGCTATTTTCATGGCAAAAATTTTATTAGAGAAATACAAATATCACAGAAATACAAAAAAAACAAGCAAACAAACATTTTTCAGGCATAATCTTACTAAATAAGCCCTTAAGTGAAATAACTTCATAAAAGAGCATTCTACTTGTATTGAACCCTGGACAGTCCAATCACAGTGTTTAACAGAGAGGGAATCTTACTACACATGCATAGAGTTGGGTCTTCATCTTTAGGCAAACGTGAGTGACCTGTATGACCTCGGTGAACACCACTGGATCACATCTAGCTATAAGAGTGATTACAATTCTGTTTGAAATGTCTGGAGGAATTTCATATAGCTGATTATTCTAGCACATGTTCCACTCCTCTTGCCACTTATGCAATATATACAGGCAGAGACACACGAGTGAATCCCAGCTGTGAGGATGAGGAGGAAGACTCACGTGAGAGGAGAACAGCATGTTGTTGGAGTTGAAGGGCTCGCGGAACACCTTGATGATGAGGTTGAGGTCCCTCAGATACTGCCGTACCTCGGCCATGAAGGCCTTCACCAGATCATAGTACATCTGCTCCTCCGACGCCGACGGCTCTTCATCCATCAGAGGGAACACACTGATGTCCTCCTCCACCTGATGGAACATGTCCATCAGCACCTGCAACCAGAGCAACAGGGGCGGGGCTTGAGTAACAGGGGCGGGGCTTGAGTAACAGGGGCAGGGCTTGAGTAACAGAGGCGGAGCTTGAGCAAGTGCTGGGCGGAGATTATTTGCTTGAATGTTGATTGATGTGTTCAATTAAAGCTGCATGGTTAATAATACAAAAAATAAAATAAAACCAAAACGCTGATATGTGACTTATTTATGCGATTTAATTAAATACATGCATGTGTTTTAGAGCGAATCACTGTTTATTTTCACACAAGCATATATATTGAAATATTTCATTTCTTGATTTTTTCTTCACTTCATTTTTCAAACGCGTGTGTATATATATATATATATATATATATATATGGATAGATCTTAAATATGGGTTTTATAATTTTACACTTATTATTTATTATTAAAAATGGAAAAAAAAATATTTTGGACATATGTATATATACATAAAGAATTTAATAATTATTCATATATGTAATATTTATTATATGTAGTATGGTAATTTTACTATAGTTTTCTAGTTTTAAAGTAAAAAATTATTTAATGCTACATTAAAATTATTATATTAGTTTTCTATTGTTATATTTCACAGTAAACTAAAACATATTATGGTAAAATGTCTTATGCTCTTATTTAGTAATAATACTACGACTACTAAATATTATTTTATAGTTAAACTGATATATAATCACAAATTTGCTGCCCTGCCAACAAGCACGGCATTTGTTTTTATCATATTTAAAATATTTATTATAATTATTGATTTCATTTTATACACTTTTTTAATAAGAGTTTTGCAATTAAGGTTTAATTTATTTTTATTTTAAGTTTTAGTTTATTTCCAGTTAATAATTGTAGTGTTTTAACTCATTTTTGTTTACTGACATTTTTCATTTTCGTTGACAGAGATGTTTTGAATGGAGATGACAGGTCTGGTGTTCGATGATGTCATACCTTATCCGCACACATGGCCACGGTGATGTCCTGCTGCGAGAATCTCATAATGGCGGATGTTTCGCACGTAGTTTCCCGCCAGCTTCAGTATGTCGGCAGAGATGTACTCCAGCACCGCCACGATGTACACGGACACCTGGTGGTCGATTTTATACCCCAGAACCTCCTGCAGGAGAGACAGTCACATGATCAGCTCAATCACTCATGCTTAATGGACACATGAACACAACAGAGCAATAAGTGAAGAGGTTTATATGTAAGCAATAAGGTACGAGAGGCTGTGCTGTAAACGGTTATCACACAATACAAATATTAAAGCTGAAAATATGTCAAGTAAAATCACTAAAAGCCTTCCTTCCGCTGGATAAAGTAGTCCCTGACAGTCACAGCAGCAGAAGAAAATTGTGTCTGTAAAGGTTGGATTTCTCCTCATTTTTTAATCTCTTTTCAGTCGACTTTAGCATGGGTGTGTTCACTTGTAAATATATATATTTTCTTCTTTTCTTTCATTTTCTCTCAACAACCTCAACATTTCTCTGATCATTTATTTTTACTCCTTTTTTATCACATCTTTGATTAATACTATTGCAATATATATATATATGTGTGTGTTTTGTATTGATGGTATCGTCTGACTGTAATGTATTCTGCTTTAATAATTAAAAAAGTAAATTATCAGAGAAATGGATGTTCACTTATGGTGAACACTGTAAGATATTATATAAGAGAATAAATGATTGTTTCAGGTGCCAGTAAATCACACTAGTGACTCATGTTGACAGGAACTGTGTTGAGTAACAGCGCCATCTACAGGACAACTCTATGTTGATTTACATATATACAGGTGAAACTGGAATAATAAAAAAATGGTGCAAAAGTTTATTTATTTTAGTAATTCAACTTAAAAGGTTAAAACTAATATATTAATTAGACTCATTACAAGCAAAGTGAGATATTTCAAGCCTTTATTTGTTATAATTGTGATGATTATGGATTACAGTTTATGAAAACCCCAAAGTCAAAATTAGAATATTGTGAAAAGGTTTTCATAGCTGATGTCATGATTGACAGCTGTGATTGACAGCTTCTCTAAACGAGGTATCACTGAGGCGCCAACTGACTTTTTTTGGTATTTTCCGGAGGAGATTGGAGCTTTAGCTTTAATTTCTTCATGTCCATCATGAGTTGCTCTGCAGTAAACTTTAATAACAGTAACAGAACAGTAGGAACAGTTTCTGCGGGCTAATTTTTCCAGCTGACAGTGAGTTTATGGCCACTGGATATGGTTTTTCTGAGGTAAATGTGACGTTTCGTGTCACGATTCCATGTGACATGATACAGATTTCCATAAGTTGTTCTCGATGTAACTGGTATTATTAAAGCGGAAGAGAAGATCATGTGCAATCTCACGCCACAGCGTCATTTATGTTTTTGAATTTCATTAGAAAATGGACGTCACTTTCATATCAATAGTAACAAAGCACAAAAAATCCAGTTTTTTAGAGTCTATGGTTTCAACACAATACTAACTGAACGCACCCAGGCCCCGCCCCTTTATTCTGCACATGAATTATTTAAAGGCACAGTGTAACTAAAACTCCTGCTGTCTTACCTTCAGGAGCGGATGGATCTTATCCACCGGCAGGGCTAAAGGGTTCCTCCTCTTCCTCTTCCGATCGCCGCCTGAGCGTCTGCGATGGCCCATTTCTCGATCGGGTGCGGGAAACTCCTCTGCACACGCTCCTGGAAAGCCACAGTCACATGTGAGATGGAGAAACAGCTAACAGAGTTTATATGTGTGGGGCGTCACAGGATAAAGGACTGAGGGATGAAGCATGAGTCTTTCACACGGTACAATGAGAGAGATGAAGAGGGATTATGATGAAGATGATGAAATCTAAGATCAGAACAAGCGGAGGGACCCAACCATGATAAACCAGCTAACCGGTTTAGCATGCGCTGTGGTTGAGGTGTTAACCACAAACTGAAGCACCTGTCCATCACACAGCCGGCGTCTGTGAGCAACGACCAAACACACAAAAACAAGCACGTGGAACATGAGTTAGTGAAGGTCCGCTGCGAACGTCTGAAACGCTCATGGAGTCAGAAATGAGAAACACATTAAAACAAATCAAATAAAAGAGAGATACGTTATAGCGAGTCCCATGATGCTCAGTGTCTCGAAGCAACACATCTCTATGTTTTTCATATTTGGCTTGAGGGCGAGTAAATCATGGGCTAATTTTCATTTCTGGGTGAACTATCCCTTTAGCGTTTTGGCGGCGGTTGTCATGGCGACGGCGTTCACCTCTGACGTCCTGAACGGTGCGCGGCTGCGCCTGACAGAGTGTGTTGAGCAGCACCAGAATCAGGCCCTCGATGTACTGAAGCGCCTCCTGCTGGGACGACAGCTTCGGGTGCACCTGGTTCAGCACCTGAAACACACACAACAACAACAACAACAACATCGTGAACATCCAGCGCTTAATGTTGTTTATACTAAATGAGGCAAGGGTGTCGAGTTACATTCAAGATATTTAAATGTAATTTTGGTGATAAAATGATTGACTACAGGGGGACTTTAACAATCTGAGCAACATCTACTTGTTGAAATAAAATAAACATAAACCAAAATAAAATAATATATAAAATAAATTCAACTTATCAAGGCAACATTTCTCATTTTCATTTAGTTTAACAAGTAATAAAACAACTAAAACTAACGAGAAAAAAATCTATACTGACAATAAAAGTAATGACAACAAAATTATTAAGACTATAAAATCTAAAAAAATATAGCATGATAGTAAAATAACGAGTGTCTTTATTCTCCCGCCTGTGTGAGGGATTCGTCAGCTCCCACAAGAAGAGATGCTTTTAAAAGTGTAGCCAGAAACACACAGCATGTGAGGGATTGTGGGTATTCTAAGAAGCTGGCCTGAGGACGTCTTCCTGTTGAGACACCGTTCACGCACAACACACACACATTCAGTTCCTCATGTGACGTCTCGGTGTGTAAATGTGTTTCTGTGCGACATTCTGGGAAATCCTCAACACAAACTACTGACGCCAACTGAACCACAGCAGCACAGTGATGGACAGCTGTCAATCAATCTAAAACCACAACAGTCCTCTGACAGATGCATCCAGTGGACCGTAGACATGCAGAATCAGCAGATCATGGTGCCGTCACATGTTCAGTAGCGACACACAACGCTACACTTCTCCACAGTTATGACAGGAATTTTACTCTGAGAAACCACAGCTAGTACAGGCCTGTGTTCACACACACACACACACACACACACACACACACACACACACACACACACACACACACACACACACACACACACACACACTTTACCCTGCTGTACCACAGTACAGAATCCAGACGTCAGACGCTCCAGTACAAATACGATCGGGTTACTGAGGCAAAAAAACTACTAAATACCACCAATAAAACTACTCTGATTCATCACAGTCAAACTGAGGGAAAAAGGGCATCATAAAAATATTACATTAAAAAAAAATTAATAGGGCATACATTAAAAGTTGCATGCATTAAAATAAGTCAATAATTTTGAAATAAAATAATCTAAATAAACATACCTTATAATTAAATCAAACAAATGAATATAAATATACAATTTCAAAATAAGAAAACAAAAAATATAAAATATAATTCATAAAAAATTTAAAAATAATTATGTAAAATTGAAATAATTTAAAAATAAATCTTACTAATAATTGAATTCAAATATACATGCATTTAAATGATAACAAAAAAATAAATTAAATCATTGAAAAAGTAAAAAAAAAATAAGTACCACTTATTAAAAGGGTTCAAAATAAAACACTTATTAAAATTAAATTAAGTATTTTTGAAATACAAAATACGTTGTAAACGTTAATTCAATCAAATGTCAAATTAAAATAAGTAAATAGAATCAAAATAAAAAAATGTTCTAATAATTAAATTCAAATATACATATACAATTAAAACAGAACTTAAAATAAAACGTACTCATTTAATAATAAAAAAGTCAAAAATGTTTTTTTATATACCACTTATTAAAAAGTTCAAAATAAAACATTTAAGTTAATTAAACCATACAATTTACATTATTTTAAAATAGGAACTGGTTATGTGTTATTTTATATATTTTTTGAACAAATTCACATGAGATCGCACCCTCTGAAGACATCAGAGCATTATAAAGTGCACCTGTCTCCTGATTGGTCAATCCTGTGTTGATCTGCACCTGTAGAGACTGACTAACAGCCTCAGTTCACAAGCCATAACTTAGATCTACTAATGAAGACGCAAGACAGAGAACGATCTGATGAAGACAATTTTCTCAAACACTCTGACCACACACACACACACAGATTTTAGCGCATCTGAAACCGTGGACATGTGACGGGCCGAGAGCTCAGGACGTTTTCCTTTTACTTTCTGTTCCCATGCGCTTCAGACTCGGATCACATGCCTGACGCTTCATTCCCAGCATTCCTGTGGCGGCACTATGGCGTGCTGGTATTTAGTGGGAATGCACAGTACAGTATGCTGACGGTGTGTGTGTGTGTGTGTGTGTGTGAGAACAGTCTGTGAAAACAGCAACACACAGTCGGCCTGTTCTCATATACAATTCATGCAGCCACTTAAATGTGCTTTTCCCATGTTCATCTGTGTTTGTTTAGTGTGTAATGTCCTTCTCTACATCAGTGTTCCTGAACTCCTGAAACGGGAACACGTCACAATATTCCTCATTATAATAATTAATGCGCAGAATAAAGGGGCGGGGCCTGGTGGAGTCAGTTAGTAGTGTGTTAAACTGGCGGTTATGGAAAGGGCGTGGCATTTCCCAAACACATTCGACCAATCACAACACACTGCTCCAGTCGACCAACCAGAGCACAGTGTGCTTTTCAGGAGGAGGGGCTTCATAGAGACAGGAAGTAAACAGAGCGTTACTGACAGACTGGGAAGAGAGGAGCCGCAACAATGGAGAATATGAGGAGGAATAATCAACATTCAAGATCTAGAAGAGCCGGAAAACATCATCAAGACTTTGAAAAAGAGGAAATATACACACAGATAGACAGATAGGCAGACAGACAGTTATATAGACAGACAGATAGACAGAGAAAAGAAGAAAGATAGGATAGATAGAGACAGACAGACAGACAGACAGACAGACAGACAGACAGACAGACAGATAAATAGGATAGAAAGACAGACATATAGGATAAATAGATAGATAAATAAAACATATATATATAGATAGATAAACGTCAGACAGCAGACAGACAGATAGGATAGATAGATAAACATACATAGATAGATATAAACAGACAGACAGATAGATAAACATACAGATAGATATAGATAAATAGACAGACAGACAGTTTTCATGATTCCAGATTTTCCATCCCCTAAGGTATGACCTCTTCAAATTATAATGTACAATTATAAAGACTTTTCTTATAGCATTTAAGACTTTTATGGCCTAAATGTGATGCAAGTGAATGCGCGGGTTTCTAAGATCGCGGGGACGCGTTACAGACAGACGAGCAGACGAGCGTCTGATCCTGAACAGACGGAGGACCGGCCAGCGAGATCGGGAGATTTGCTGTTGCCATGGATTCAATGTCACAGAAAGCAGCAAGAAACCTGCCAAGCACAACAGTGTGTGTGTGTGTGTGTGTGTGCCGTCTCGTCCTCCACAGACACTGAAACTGCAGCCAGCAGGACGCCATTTTGGATCTGCACACAGCCGACACACTGTATTCTGATTGGCCGATCACAGATCTCAGTTCTGACCCGTGTGTGTGTGTCTCCTGAACACCTGCTCCTCAATCAAACTATCTTCACACTCAGACAATCCAGATCATCTCGAGTTATTATCCACCGATGAGACATGTTCAGGAAATATTGTGTATTCAGTCAAGGCCACATCACCCAATAATAATTAGTGTTGTTAAAAATCAAACAAAACCTCACAGGTCTCAATAATTCTCAATATCACCACATATCAAATTAATAACGCCAACAACCTGCAACTATAAACACGTCCAAGTTTATCAGCATACATCAGATCAATCACGATAAACACAATCAATGAAGAATAAAGTGTCTATATCATCACAAATAATATGTATATTTTCACACAGTGATGTATAGATAAAGCTGATATGCATGTAAATCCAACATTCTTCACATAAAGAACTCAAGTAATGTATATATATATATATATATAGCAAATCTTAGCTGCTTAATTGTTTATATCATCACTATATTGAACTATATTATTGTCCAGATCTCTATAAAGTTGAAATAATAAGCATGTCTAAATTTATCTTCATACAGTCACATGTAAAGCACTATATGGCAAATGTCACAATCTCGCTTGTATCATCAACTAATTTATGACACAAGTCAGAAGTCATGAGATGAAAAGAAATTATGACTTAAAAATAGAAATTACAACATATTATATAGTGAAGACTTATATTATAACATCCGATATGAGAATTAGGACTTACAAAAATCTAATTATGACATACTAAGTGATTTTAATGAAATGAAAAGTAGAAATCATGCCATGAAGTCAAAATTATGACATAAAATTTGACTTTCCACCTCATTAATATAATATGGTATGTCTACTCTTCAGGTCTAATATTGATGTTTTTTATCTTTCCAATATTACTTAATACGTCATAATAAGTATCATAATCATGTCTTTTTATGTAATTATTTCAATTCTTTGGGTCATAATACTGCCGTTTCATCTTAAATCTGAAATAATATGTGATAATGTTGACTATTGCATCCTAATCATATCTTTTTATGTAATTATTGCTACTCTTTAGGTCTTAATATTTACGTTTTATCTTATAAACATGACATGTCATGACTTTGACTATCGCATCATAATCATGTCTTTTTATGTCATTATTTCGACTCTTTAGGTCATAATATTGCCGTTTCATCTTAAATCTGACTTAATATATGTCATAATGTTGACTATTGCACCCTAATCATATCTTTTTATGTAATTATTGCCTCTCTTTAGGTCATAATATTGATGTTATAATAAATATGACATAGTATGTCATAAATTTGAAGTTGTCTGTCATAATAAAGATTTACCAAAGCATGTTTCTTTCTCATGTGTGTCCCATGCATTATATCGGCCACGGGCTCCTCAGATATCGGCCCTCAGATAAGAGTTTGTTATCAGTATCGGCCAATGATAAACTCAAACAGTAAAGATCAAAGCACTGGCAACGACAAGGTCATGGGTTCGACTCTCAGGAACACGTGATCTGATTCACTGTAGATCTAAGTCCCCTGGATAAAGCATCGGTCATGTGTGAAGAGTGATTGACAGCTGTCTCACCTTGTTGAGTGACGGCACCAACAGTCCTCTCCATTTGGGCGCGTTCTCCTCACTGTAGAAATCATACTGGAAGGGCGCAGCCTGCATGACTGTGTGTGTGTGTGTATGTGTGTGTGTCACATCCACCTGATCTCACACACCGGCTCAAAGCATCCAGCCAGAGGAGGAGGAGGAGGAGAAGAGCACACCTGCTTAATGTGACCATTCATCATCCTCCAGACAGTCCGCCAGGCATGTGTTATCGATCAGACACCGATCAGATGTGTGTATCAGTGCGCGCGCATCTCCTCAGAGCTCCTCTGTTATCGATCAGATATCGATGAGGTATCGATCTGTCTGATCAGCGACTCCAGTCAGAGCGCATCTGTTTTCAGGTCACTCGCTGTTTTTGATGCTGATGCGCGTGTTTTGATCAGATTCTCAGTGTTTTATTGATCCGCGTTCATTCGGGCGGTTCATGAACATGCGCAATAAAACGCCTCCAAAAACTCTCTGCTCTCGGCGCGTTTCGCGTCAGCCGCTCCACACGCGCAGCGACAAACACACGAGCATCCGATACAGCGCAAAAGTCCAAGCCGAGAGGAAAAACTGAAGGTAGAAGAAAGATTCTCTCCACGGTTTGAAAGAGACGAAGCAAAAACACTGAGTGTGTGATGACGCAATGACGCACGGCGACGCAGGCGAAACTAACAGAGCGCCGGAACGTAGATCACCGCCGTCACCCGGAAAATAGAAAATAATAAATAATAAGGATATATAAAATTGAACAAGTATAATAATACATCATATTAAATATATATTAAAAAACAAAAGTTACTTTTTTACATCACTAAAATAGAAATAGAATTTAAAATTGTTTGGATATACAACTTGATTTTCTTTTTTATGATACCGATTTTTAGTTACTTAATGTGCTTTATCTCTGGGTTTTATGACGCACGCGCCGCAGACAAAAAGTAACAGAGCGCAGAGACGCAGATCACTCCGTCACCAGGAAAATACAACATAGGAGTAACACAATAAATGTGACAATTTTTCAAATATAGAACGTATAATACAATAACAAATATTTAAATTACAAAATTATGTGCGTGCTCACAGTTTTACACCCCTGTTTTTTTTTAATTACAATTGTTTTGGATTTATGCTTGATTTTGTGTCTTTCATTACGAAATTAGTTTAATCTCTGGCTTTTTTTGTTTTTTTTTATGTATGATGTACGTAAGTTTTTTTTTTTTAAAACAAGAGAGAGTTTACTTGATATTTACCCAGAATACAATAATGATCATGTTTACCAACTGTGACGTCTTTCTTGAGAAACCATTTAGTTATTTGGAATACAAATTCTTGGCTGTGTGGCAATATTACTAACGATATTAATATAAAAAAATAAAAACTTCAGGGTGAATGTGATCACGTGACGATGTCGGCGGCGCGCGCCAGTGACGTCAGTGCGTGTCTGGCGGGAATCTGACGGTTCGCGAGTGTCAACAAACTCCCGAAGCTTTTCATTCACATTTATTGGACCATAAAGAGATTTTTATTCTGCTTATTCTCTTCCGTCGGTCGTGACAGCTGTAGTGAGATCATCTATCCTCCTGGAGTTTGTTCTGTTGTGCGGGTTATAGGTGGAGATATGCAGGCGTTTTTGAAAGGACCTTCCTCACAGAGTATTAAAGCTCAGAAACCTTCATCATCTTCATCATCAGGTGGAGAGAAGAAGCAGAGAGCTCTTCCCTGGGTGGAGAAATAGTGAGACTTTATCATATCTGCATAAACGCTCAATATTCATGTGATCTGACTGACACAGTTATTGATTTGTCATATAAGTAAACGTTAAAATGAAACTATGCATTTTTGACCCGGCATGTGTTCATAGTTGACCTCAGATTTCACCTGTTCATGTTTTTGATCTCTTTATTAGCAGACCAAAGTGTGTGGATGAAGTGGCCTTTCAGGAGGAGGTGGTTGCAGTACTGAAGAAGTCTCTAGAGGGCGCTGATGTGCGTGAGGCGAATCATCAATGTCACAATGTTAACTTTATTTATATAGCATTATTGGATCATCACAACTCATATCAAATCATCACAGTTCACTAGGGATGGGTCGATACCACTTATTTTGTTTTCGATACAATACCGATACTCAAAAGGCCAGTATCGCTGACAGATACGATACCTCTAAACTGAACTTCTAAATAAATTTAAAAAATTCTTAAATTAATGAATTACTAAGAGTTAAACGGGTAATGAGACACTTTATTTGAAAGGCATTTTAACGTTCAATATGCCTTAATTGGAACTTATTTGATTTATTTTGTCTTGTTTCCACATGGTGAAAAAGTTCACTTGTGGAGTCCTAATTGAACTATGGTCATTATAATGTCACTGTAATATCGATATTTGTATTTAAGGATTGATACTATTGACATTTCGACGTCAGTATCAATATATCAATACATCATATCCCTACAACTCACGAGAACAGTTGAGATTTAACAGACTGATTTAGCACAGTCATAGCATGGTTTAACACGTGGCCTGGCTAGTTTCTTGCTGCTAACTTGGTTTGTTAGCGTGATTAGTTACCAAAGGATCATTTCCAATTTTTATTTAGTTTATTCTTAAGTACTTCAAATTACATTTATGTGTCTCTGGCAGACGCTTTCATCCAAAGCGACTCACGTTGCGTTTTAAGGTAACACGTGTGCATTCGCACCCAGTTCTCGCTTTCCCTGGGAATTCGACCCATGACCGTGGCCGCTGCAAGCGCCAACGGCCTCTACTGTTTGAGCTCCAGGAAAGCTAACAATTGGCGTAATGATGATGTGCTCTGTTCTCTCAGCTGCCCAACCTGCTGTTCTATGGACCGCCTGGAACCGGAAAGACGTCCACCATCCTCGCGCGGCCAGAGAGCTTTATGGGTAAGCTCTGCGAGTGGTGACGATACTGATGCGTTTTGAGATTCAGACGCGCGTGTGCTAATGTCCTGGCGCTGTGCTTCAGGCCGGAAGCTGTACCGACAGAGGGTCCTGGAGCTGAACGCGTCGGATGAACGAGGGATCCAGGTGGTGCGAGAGAAGGTGAAGAACTTCGCCCAGCTGGCGGTGGCGCGGCTCGCGGACTGAGTGAGTTACTGCCACGAATAAACGCAGCGATCTTTCCCACCGATTAGGGTGGGAGATCAGACACTTGTTAATAAATTCAGCTACAGTTAAATGTTTTGCAATCACACAAAATGTGAATTATTATAAATTGTTTCCCATAATTGGAATTGAAATTAGGAAATCGCTACTCAAGCAGATCGAAATGGTAAAATTCGTTATTGTTAAAATTGAAACGATACCCTAGCGCTATCTGTCGCCTGATTCAGTGTTTCTGAACACAAGCTTTCCTGTCTGCATTGCAGCGGAAACCTTGTCCGCCGTTCAAGATCATAATCCCTGGACGAGGCGGATTCTGCACTCACACGCGGCTCAGGCGGCGCTCAGACGCACGAATGGAGAGAGGAAGTCGCGAACCACGCGGTTCTGTCTATCTGCACACTGCACGTCCAGCCGGTCAGTGTGAGCGACGCGACGCACAAACCCGCCCGCGAGATTCGGCGATGCTAACTCTCGCTTGTCTCTGCAGGATCATTGAGCCGTTGACCTCCAGATGCTCCAAGTTCCGCTTCAAACCGCTGGCCAATGACATTCAGCAGGAGCGACTGCTGGAGATCTGTGGGAAGGAGAACCTCAAATACAGCAAAGAGGTGAATCAAGCAGTGTATAAATTACAGAAGTGTGTGTGTGTGTGTGTGTCTGTGGGTCAGTTTTTAAGGAGTAAATATTTGTGTGTGTGTGTGTTGAAGGGAATCGATGCTCTGGTGAAGGTGTCAGATGGAGATCTCAGGAAAGCCATCACGTACTCTCCAGAGCGCCGCGACACTGCAACCCGGGGCCCTGACTCGGGAAATTACTGAACAGATCATCATCGGAGATCGGCAGAGATCGTGGAACGCACCTGATGGAGACCCTGACGTTTAATAGACCGTCTTTAATCAACTCTCCTCACTCTACTCTCTTTCTTTCTAGGTCGGCTCCACCCAAAGTGATTTGAATCGGTCCTTTCCAGATCTGTTACAGAGGCGCCCGTTCTGCAGAAGCTGCAGCTCGCCTGTGAGGGCTAAGAATACTGCAGACACACTCACTGTTTACAGGCTTCTACGTCGAGGAGCTTCAAGTGTCCCGGTTTGACTTTTTTAAATGATATTTGTGAAATTAGTGTTTAATTTTATTTATAAAAATCTTTTCACACAAAATTAAGTTCTGATATAGACAGACATTCCCCATGGCTATGAGTGAGATATTGCTCATGTAAAAATATTAAGTATATGATACAGAATACTGGTCATTCTTCAACTCAATCATATATTAATGGGAGAAAAAATCAGTTTGAATAAGGAACGCGTATTCTTTCTACATTTGTGTCTTTTCAATGGTTAAAGTTTGGTTTATTTTTTGTACCTTTTTTATTTAAAGAAAGATGCAAATACTCTTTGATAAATGAAGTCCTTAAAGCAAAACAATCTAGTGCTTAAAGTCCTTGTACTCCCACACCCGTAAAGCCCGTCTGTACGAACCGTCTCAAGAGAGCTCGTGATTGTGCTCATCAAACTCTCAATCTCTTAGTATTCTTTTTTATTGTTACAAAAGATTTTCTTGCTTAGTATTCCTGTCTCTTTCCCCATCCAAAAAAACCCAGTATAAATTCTTAAATCGGAGATACATTTACTGGAGAGCAAGCTGGTCAGTGCAGCCTCAGAGAAATATAAACTTACTGCAAGGGGAATTAGATTATTATTCTGACCCCATTGGCAAACATTGGAATCAATTTTACAATAACCGACTTAATATCTTTAATCATTTAGCTTCTCCAGTAAAGGTATCTTCATTTAAGAATGTTTGTATCTTTATAAACATCATGTTTTGGCACGTGTGAATGTTTTCAGCATTGGTTTTCCATAAAAGCGCGTCTTGATTTGTGCAGGATCTGATCAATCTAGGGATCGCTGCAACCAACGTCTCAACCAGTTACACGAGGTCATCATCGAAGAGAAGCTGAACCGACAAACAAAAAAATCCGTCATCTGCGGAGAAGATGGCCGTAAGTGGACAGAGACTGAACGTTTTCTTGTTCTTTTCAGCGGAAATGTGTGGAAGCTTGTTTCCGTCACAGAATAAAACATTTTAAAAGAACTGAGACTTTTTATCTCACAATTACGTGTTTACATGGAGTTTACATCGCAATTAAAAAAAATATATATTTCTCAGAATTGCTTGTTATAAAGCCAGATTAGCGAGATATAAAGTCATAATTGTGTGATTTTAAAGTTGGAAATATGTTATAGTCACAATTATGTGATATTAAGTTTATATCTTGCAATTGTGACTTTATAACACAATTGGGATTTTTTTTCTCATAATTCAGACTTTATATCTCGCAATTCTGACGACATAAAACGCAATAAAAAAAGTCAATTGCAAGTTTATATCTCGCAATTCTGACTTTATAACTCAATTTTGACTTAACACGAAAATTCTGGCTCTAATCTCACAATTGTGAGGAAAAATCAAGGAATTGTGAGATTAAAAAAGTCCGCAATTACTTCTTTCTTTTTTTTTATGTGTGGCAGAAATGAGCTTCCACTGAAATGTGTTGATGGTTTTGTTGAATGGTGTTCTGATCTGTGTCTCAGGAAAGTGGATAAGTGTTCTGGCCGAACGGTGCTGAACGAGTATCTGCAGTTATTGAGTCTTCGGCTCGGTCATCATGCAGCAAGCAGCACAGAACACCTGAGCCGACCAATCAGCAGCTCCGTTCACACGTCAGCTGACCAATCAGTTCACACATGGCTGCCTAGATTGCTGTTTTTTTGCTTTTTGGTACATTTGAAATATGTGAATTAAAACATTTCTTTCCTATATATCTTGTGGGTGTTTTTTAAAAACTTGTATGTTTTTATTTAAATATTTAGGATGTGCTGCCTCCATTGTAGACTTCGAGTTTCTTCCATGAACGAACACGTCACAATTTTTCCTAATTATAATAATTCATACACAGAATAAAGGGGCGGGGCCTGGTTGAGTTAGTAGTGTGTTAAACTGAGGGTTATGGAAGAGGCGGACATTTCCAAACACTCTGGAACTGCTCAACCAATCACAACACACTGCTCCAGCCGACCAATCAGAGCACAGTGTGCTTTTTCAGAAGGAGGGGCTTCATAGAGACAAGAAGTAAACAGAGCGTTACTGACAGACTGGGAAGAGAGGAGCTGCAACAATGGAGAATATGAGGAGAATAATGTATTTTTGAAATTTCAAGCATGAAATAATGTAGTTTTTAAAACTTTCACATCAAAAGTTCATTGTCACACATAAACCTATTTTCAATCACATCTTGTTTTCAACCTAAGGATATCAAGGAGGATATCAACTCAAGGACATTTAACTTTCGTCAGATGCCTCTCAATCATAATTCAGATCACTCCATATAACGTGGTCTGGGCTTCATCAGATCTAGAACGGTCTGTTTCTGGAGCGTGTGTTGATGATTCCCAGCACTGAGAACGCACTCGCCGCCTGCCGCTCACCAAACTGATGGCACCAATCGCCCGCGTGACGCCTGTCAACACAGAAAACCACACAATATCACATCAACAGCCTTGTTCCAAATCAGAACATCAAATTATTGTTTTACTGTTCATTATATAAATAAATCAGTACGGATGTTCTCACGGAAAGTAGAGTTAAATACAGTGATGTGTGACTAATTACCATATTCATTTATCATGTATTTAATGGTACTCGACAGCATTTTTGGCTTCAGGCGTTTCTTTTGAATCAGCAGCATTTTTGGTTCGGAGCACCAATGATGCTTCACAATGCATTCCTAGCTAGGGAACTCACACTAGATTTGATATGTGCCAAAATGCCATCAGTGCACTTTTTGCATGGTGCCTGGTTTGAATACATATAGAAGCTTGTTTCCGCCACAGAATGAAAAATAAAAAGGTAATTCTGATTTTTTTTCACAATTGTGTTATATAAAGTCATAATTGTGTTACATAAAATTGCAATTGAGTTTATAAAGTCAGATTTGCATGATATAAAGTCAGAGTTGCGTGATATAAAGTCAGAATTGTGTTACATAAAATTGCAATTGAGTTATAAAGTCAGATTTGCATGATATAAAGTCACAGTTGTGTGATATAAAGTCAGAATTGCGCTCATTAAGTCAGAATTCCGTGATATAAAGTCAGACTTGCGTGATATGAAGTCAGAGTTGTGTGATATAAAGTAGCAATTGTGAGTTATAACTTATAATGTCAGAATTGTATGATATAGTCGTAATTGCGTGATATAAAGTCGCAATTGCGTGATAGTCAGAATTGCGAGATATAAAGTCAGAATTGCATGATATATAGTCAGAATTACATAATAAGTCGCAATTGCGTGATAGTCAGAATTGCATTATAAAGTCAGAATTACGTGATATGAAGTCAGAATTACACGATATAAAGTCAGAATTGCGAGATATAAAGTCAGAATTGCAAGATATAAAGTCAGAATTGCGAGATATAAAGTCAGAATTGCAAGATATAAAGTCAGAATTGCGAAGATATAAAGTCAGAATTGCAAGATATATAAAGTCAGAATTGCGAGATATAAAGTCAGAATTGCAAGATATAAAGTCAGAATTGCAAGATATAAAGTCAGAATTGCGAGATAAATAGTCACAATTGTGTGAGAAGTCAGAATTGTGAGATATATAGTCAGAATTGAATGACATAAAGTCGCAATTGCGAGAAATAAACTTTTTTTCTCAGAACTGCATGTTTATATCTCCGTAATCCTGACTTTATAACTCGCAATTGTGAGATAAAAAGTTGCAATTTTCTTTCAAAATGTTTTATTCTGTGGCAGAAACAAGCTTTCATAAACACTAAATTACTGGATTTTTTTTTGTTTGATCTGACCTGTTCAGACACTCCCTCGGTAGCGAAGAAGAGTGACGAAGTGTTCACAGTTGCTGCCCAGCAGGTCATATGACACCTCCTGTCCAATGAGGAGCTGAGCTCGCTGGATGATCTCCGAGACGGGCAGCGGCGTGTGATCGTCATCATATTTATTGTTGATCCTGTATGAATCTGCTCCCACAACCTCCTTTAGGAGCTGCATGCGGACCACGGCCTTACGACTGAACACTGACTTCACACTCGACATGGCAGCCGCTTGACTCTCCGTCTGACGGGAGGAAAACACAAATGCACGCGACTGATTTTTACATTTCAATTGCATATACATTTTTTGTAATGCATTTGGACAGTTACATTCAAGCTGTTTTAAGGCCTGAAGACAACATTTTCAAGGAAAACAATAGATACAGATACAACTTTTGATTTTAATCATGTATTGGTAAATGTTCACATTAAGTAACGAACTTAACTAATGTAACCTTGTAAAGTGTTACTAAATCTGTTTAATCCAAATGAATGGAGTTTTTAATATGCCATTCAGATACGTAAATCTTAAATTCAGTCCTAAATATTATTTTGAGCTCATCTATATGCTGTTTTTGAGCCATGATGAAGCCACTGACCGACAGGAGTGAGGTTGATGATGTAACCGTCTCCCAGGTAAAGAGCCCAGTGCTGATAGGCTGGTCTGAAGATCTCGATGAGGTCACCAGGCTGGGGTTCCTCATTAGACTGATAATTATCAGGTTCACTGGAGGCCATCTGAAGCAAACAGAGACATATTAGAAAACTCACAGTCATAGGATAGTATAAAAATGACAAAGGAGTCACTTTCAAACTTTTATGTTTTGTGTGCTGTTTCTTTAAGAATAACAGACCTAGATTTGACCTTAGGAGGAAGACCTTTCCATTGTTTAGATCAGAAATGTGAATATACAAGATCGAAGATCCCAAGCAAATTGAACATGGATCACCATAATGGTGACTTTAAATTTCTTATAGTGGAATTTCTTATCATGAGAATTTACAGTAAAACAAGAGCAGTACACTACTGTGATATCAGCATCAGACTACAACAATCATTTTTACAGTGTTTTGCTTGTTTACTCACATTAACAGTTCTTCTATGTTGATTATCCATCATCCCAAAGCATAATTCTGCACTTTCTGAGGGAAAAATAAAAAGGGACCATTAGACAACACTGAAAATGAATACTAATATAACATTTCTAAACATGTTTAACTGTTTCTGAGCATGTAAAGTGAGTTGTGATGTGAAAACAGCCAGAGAATGCTGGAGTAACACAAGACAATGAAAAGAGTCACCGTTACACAAACACACATAAACACAGGGTCTTACAACACTCACAATGGCATGCAAATAATAGAGAAACAAGTGGAAAAGAGGTGAGATGAAACATTACAGTGTTTATCAGCTGGACAGAAATATAATTTACACTTGTATCCTAATCATGTTATTGGACTAGTCTATAAAACAAATGAATATATAACAGATTTCATTTTAATCTCATATTATATACTAAGGAACGCTGTCAATCAGCATTTTAACCAAGAACTGAGTTAATAAAGTTAGAACCAGCTGTTATACTTACTTATTAGCAGATTTCATCATCAGAGTGATTTCAACCCTCCATCGGATATATCCGTGTGATCCCCAGAAAAACAAGTGAGTGTGTGTTTGTGTGTGTTAGAAGAGGAGATTCCAGAGCTGCTGCTCTGAACAATCTGAACTCACTGAGCTTCTGCTGCGGTCACTCACGGGTCACTCACGGGTCACTCGGCCATTGTGTGCCGCAGCACCTATGGAGTCAAAATAATGACACGTGTGTGTTTGCAAAAAATGAAGTATTGAGAGAAAAACATTGTTTTGCAAGACAAAATAAAGAAAAATAAAGTATTGAGGAAAAAAATGTTTTACAAACAAAAATAAATAACTGTAAAAGAAAAATAAAGTATTGAGAGAAAAATGTTGTTTTACAAACAAAAATAAAGAATTGCAAAAGAAAAATAAAGTGGTTTCATTTGCAGACGCTCCTTCAGCGCTCAGCTTGTCAGTCTAACTACGGCTCTTTGTACACGGCAAAAACTGTTAAATTAACACTCTTGGGAGTATATGAGTCCCACTCTCAAATCCACAATGTGTCTGTCTGTGTAAAATGCGCGCACACACGACTTGTTTAAATAGCTACATTTATGTTGTGAATAAATAACAATGAATTGTTGTTGTCCCAGCAATATTTCCAAGTTTTGTTTTTCACTGTAGAAATGTCAAATGTCATGATTTGCCAAATGCAAAGGCCTACCGGCACCTTTTCCCCCACTTCGAGCACTGTACAGTAGCTAGGCTATGTACTTTTTCTTCACAAAAAGAGTAGCCTACATAAGCTACTTATGGCGTAGCATAGTAGGCGAATTGGGACGCAGCAAAGGATTACGATTTATGGGTCGTATTTTGGTCCGTGTAACACTTCACAATTAAATTTTCTGACCATAAAATGCAAATGAAAAAAATTAAAAATGGAAACCAGACATTCATTTTTCTTGTTTTTCCAGTTACATTATCAATGTAGTTGCCTTTTTCTCCCTTTTTTCAATTTTACTTGTGCTAAATTGTGACTTCAGAAACAAACATTTGAATTAATGAAATCTAACTGATTTTTTTCATTTTCGTCTTGTTTTTTCGATTCCAAAAACTGCTATGTCGTTTTTTTTCTCGATCAGGTGTGTTTGATTAGCTTTGTAGCAAAACTGTGCAGACGTGTGGCCTTCCAGGAATTGAGTTTGAGATCACTGCTTTATACCTTTCTAGGGCTTGAAAGTGGTAGTTGCATAGACCGTCAATGGAGGGCAAGAAGCCAACAGATTTCATTAAAAATATCTTCATTTGTGTAGTGAAGATGAAAGAAATTCTTACATGTTTGGAACACCATGAGGGTGAGTAATTAATGACAGAATTTCCATTTTGGGTCTTCTAACCCTTTAAGAAAAAAATTAGACACTCACATTAAGAAATCTCCCTAATAGTCAGCCGCCGGAAGAATCCGTGTTCCCTTCTTGTGGCGGTGATGTTGGACAGTTGATGGGCAGATATTTCCCAGTCAGTGGAGTCTAAAATTAAACAGCAAGAAAACATCTACCTGTCAAGTCATGAAAACAATTGGTTTGAAAACTAATTTTAAGTAAAAAATAAAAATTACATTTGTAAAGTTATTTGACTGGACAAATTCAAAAGGAGTATTATGAAATCTTACCATCACCAAGTTCTGGTCTGTACAGTCTTTAAACACCAAGCCTGGTTAGCCTTAGCCACTCGGTGCATCATAGAAATGCTCCTAGAAAACACAAATAGCTAAATCAATAACTTACATTTAAACATGAAAGTATAACCACCCAACATCAAAAATTATTCTGATAAGTACTTTTTGCATAACTATTTAATCTGAAAGAATTAGTTACCCATTCTAAGAAAATTGGGCCTCCAAAAAAGGAAATAAAGTGACAATTTTATGTGGCTTGTTGATCTGTGCAGTCTGTGGAGCTGTTCTTCTGCTTTTCAGTTAACTTACGCTAGGTGTTCTGGTAAACGAGAGTAAAAGATGGTTTGAGGAATACATACATTTTTTACCCAATCGGGACCAAACCAGTCTAGGCCTATTCTCTGGACTCTCTAGATAAATAATTATGAAAAAAAGTTGAAATTTTGCATTTGGTTGGCTACAACAGGGTCATTTGAAACAGGGGTTCTCAACTCCAGTCCTCGTGACCCACTGCTCTGCATATTGTGTATGTCTCCCTTATTTAACACACCTGATTCAGATCTTCAGCTCGTTAGGATAGCTGAGGATCTGATTCAGGTGTGTTAAATGAGGGAGACATACACAATATGGACATGGACGCTGAGAAGCCCCTGATTTAGAATGTGGTCCCTGTCAGAAATACAGCCAAAAGCCAATAAATCCCCCCAAAAAAGTCACAACTTCACAACTTCACAAAAAAAAAAAAAAAAAAAATTCGAATGACATGTGTTCCTAACATGGTTCAGGAAGCATGCAAACTTTCCTGAGATCGGATCATAGGTGGCGCTGAAAATCGATCAAAAAGGTCTCTCATTATTAGGTTTGAGCACGAAAGTGTATTTACTTGAAGAAAAAAAAAGAAAAAATAGAAATAAAACAAAAGTACTAAATTGCGCATAACTCCTAGACCGTTTGATTTTTGCATCACTGTGATCCCTGGCTCAAGACGAACAAGATGTATATCTCGAATTTCCAGTTGGGGGAACATGGCGCCCGCACTCTCAGGGGCTACTACTGTCGGCTTTTTTTATCATACCAATTTGGCTGGGTGGCTAATAACACATTTTTCTGTGGTGTGACAAAACTCAGAACACATACTTAATTTTGGCTTTACAGGGACTTGAACAGATAGACAGACTGGAGGGCTTACATTTCTTTTTTTCCATTTTCAAGAGAAAGAAACAAGCTACCCATGTGGTAAAGTGGTGTGCAGAACATGAAATCCACAGGGAGGAGCTTTCGATCCAGATCCAACTCCTCCCACTCCTGCCACATGGGAGGAGTCGAATCCAGGGATCCAGACTCCTCCCACTCCGCACAGAAATCGAAAAAGTAAATTGCGGCATGACTCCTAGAGCCGTTTGAGGCTAGTAATCAAACGATTTTACAACACATAGCTTGTCGATCCCCTGGCTTAGTCGGTACAAGATGCACAGCATCTCGGGTTTCCATTCCGGGGCACCATGGCGCCCGCCCCGAGGCCACACTGAAAGGGAGCAAGGGCGGGCGCCACTGGGGACCATGGCGCCCCGCCCGAGGCCACACTGAAAGGGGAGCGAGCGGGCGCCATGGGGTCATGGCGCCCGCCCGAGGCCACACTGAAAGGGGGCAAGGGCGGGCGCCATGGGGACCATGGCGCCCGCCCGAGGCCACACTGAAAGGGAGCAAGGGCGGGCGCCATGGGGACCATGGCGCCCGCCCGAGGCCACACTGAAAGGGGAGCAAGGCGGGCGCCATGGGGACCATGGCGCCCGCCCGAAGGCCACACTGAAAGGGGAGCAAGGGCGGGCGCCATGGGGACCGTGGCGCCCGGCCCGAGGCCACACTGGAAAGGGGAGCGGGCGGGCGCCATGGGGACCATGGCGCCCGCCCGAGGCCACACTGAAAGGGGAGCAAGGGCGGGCGCCATGGGGACCATGCGCCCCGCCCGAGGCCACACTGAAAGGGGAGCGAGGGCGGGCGCCATGGGGACCATGGCGCCCGCCCGAGGCCACACTGAAAGGGGAGCAAGGGCGGGCGCCATGGGGACCATGGCGCCCGCCCGAGGCCACACTGAAAGGGGAGCAAGGGCGGGCGCCATGGGGACCATGGCGCCCGCCCGAGGCCACACTGAAAGGGGAGCAAGGGCGGGCGCCATGGGGACCATGGCGCCCGCCCGAGCCACACTGAAAGGGGAGCAAGGGCGGGCGCCATGGGGACCATGGCGCCCGCCCGGCCACACTGAAAGGGGAGCAAGGGCGGGCGCCATGGGGACCATGGCGCCCGCCCGAGGCCACACTGAAAGGGGGAGCAAGGGCGGGCGCCATGGGGACCATGGCGCCCGCCCGAGGCCACACTGAAAGGGGAGCAAGGGCGGGCGCCATGGGGACCATGGCGCCCGCCCGAGGCCACACTGAAAGGGGAGCAAGGGCGGGCGCCATGGGGACCATGGCGCCCGCCCGAGGCCACACTGAAAGGGGAGCAAGGGCGGGCGCCATGGGGACCATGGCGCCCGCCCGAGGCCACACTGAAAGGGGAGCAAGGGCGGGCGCCATGGGGACCATGGCGCCCGCCCGAGGCCACACTGAAAGGGGAGCAAGGGCGGGCGCCATGGGGACCATGGCGCCCGCCCGAGGCCACACTGAAAGGGGAGCAAGGGCGGGCGCCATGGGGACCATGGCGCCCGCCCGAGGCCACACTGAAAGGGGAGCAAGGGCGGGCGCCATGGGGACCATGGCGCCCGCCCGAGGCCACACTGAAAGGGGAGCAAGGGCGGGCGCCATGGGGACCATGGCGCCCGCCCGAGGCCACACTGAAAGGGGAGCAAGGGCGGGCGCCATGGGTCCTTAATCCGAATGGATGGATGGATGGATGGATGGATGGATGGATGGATGGATGGATGGATGGATGGATGGATGGATGGATGGATGGATGGATGGATGGATGGATGGATGGATGGATGGATGGATGGATGGATGGATGGATGGATGGATGGATGGATGGATGGATGGATGGATGGATGGATGGATGGATGGATGGATGGATGGATGGATGGATGGATCGATGGATGGATGGATGGATGGATGGATGGATGGATGGATGGATGGATCGATGGATGGATGGATGGATGGATGGATGGATGGATGGATGGATGGATGGATGGATGGATGGATGGATGGATGGATGGATGGATGGATGGATGGATGGATGGATGGATGGATGGATGGATGGATGGATGGATGGATGGATGGATGGATGGATGGATGGATGGATGGATGGATGGATGGATGGATGGATGAATGGATTTAATTTTAAAATAAATGAATTTGTTTTTATTACTGTCCTGGCCTCCAGTCCTCCGAGCTCCAGTCCTCTGGCCTGCCCAGTCCTCCGGCCTCCAGATCCTCCAGCCTCCAGTCCTCCGGCCTGCCACGTCCTCTCGGCCTGCCAGTCCTCCCGGCCTGCCAGTCCTCCCGGCCTCCGAAACAAAACGTCCAGTTCTTTCCGTCGTCCGTCCTCATCACATTACAAAGATCAGAAATAGAAGACCTAAAAAAGAAGACTAAAGTCATAATGTGTTGGTTTTTAATGAATGAATCTACAGCACTGAGGCTACACAGAGATCCTGCTTGAGCAGGAACCATCAGAACATTTCCCTCCGCAGGAACAGCTGGAGAAAACTGCAGAGATACCTGGAACAAGGACCAACACGCTGTAGGACACACACACACACACCAACATTCCCAAATTGAAAAATAGCCACATCATTCAGTACATGGTTCTGGAAACACATATCAGTGTCAAACGGCACAATAGCAGCAACTAAATTCTCACTGGGAAGAACGCTGTAGACCAGAATCTGCACTGCTGGAGCCATATTGACGCTGACAGACAACTGGAACGGACAAACTGGGAAACATCAGAACAAAATAAAGAACTGACCAACCACAAGACAAGAAAATAAAGCATCATTCACTTGCCACAGGACTCAAGCTTTCAGTCCCATAACTGCAACGCTGTAGGTCTGCGATTTGTTTTAGTCACATGAGGACTTGGGCAAAACTAAACCAGAAACAAAGCGCTTTAGGTTAAGGCCTCAGGATCTGTCATTGAACTGCACATACAGAACAACTTACCGTATTTTTCACCTCAGAAACTTGGAAGACTTCTCGGTCAGCAATAAAAGCCTTTAGGGTGTACATCCCCATCTGAGCCTCTGGGTTCAATATCAGCTCCGTTGAGGAAACATTTGTCCACTGACCAATCCGGTTATTATCTTTGTCCTATTAAAACAAATTAACAGCTCAGAGAAAATCTGCAAAGAAAGAAAAGTGCAAAAAGCTGCATTGGCTCCATTCAAAATCTCTAACACCGAAGCAAACTCAGACTGGATGGATGGATGACTTCACTGATTCAATGATGACCTCTCATCATTACACGACTTCAAAACTCACCTTAAAACTTATCTTTTCGCTACTTGTTTCTGCTGATTTCTATGTTTATGTTCCACTATTTCAATTTTTATTTATTTTTTTTCTATGTCATGTTTCTATGTCTTTATTTATTTATTTGTATTGTTTCTATGTCATGTTGTTATGTGATGCTTATTTGTACTTAACTGTAAAGCGACCTTGAGAACTTTGAAAGGCGCTATATAAAATAAACATATTATTATTATTATTTCACTGCAAGACAGACAGGAATAATAAACATTTAAAAGCAGTCATTGAAGTTGAAATTTCTGCATCTTAAAAGAACCTGCATTTAATTTCCTTTTCATTTATGGTCGGAACACTCAAAATGGTGAAACATCTGGTCTTACCATTTGATCAAAAGGCACAAATTTGGGATCCATGGAAACAACTCTGAAATTAACTGCAAAGACACCAACAAACTCACATATATTGCATAATGCATTTGAAGATGATAGCTTCAACCAAGGGTCATTCACAGCTCACCTGTTTGTCCTGGATTGTAAATAAGTTTGTCTGTTTGGATGAAGGTCAAAGGTAACGTCTGAAACAGGATTTTGCTCTCTTCAGTCGCTCTGAAGACCTTCCCTTGAACAAAGAGGAAGATGGCCAGCACGAAACACAGTGGGAAAAAATTAGCCACACTACGAGAAAATATTAAATTTTATACCCAAAATGATAACTACAGCCAACCCCTCCCGTTCAGTGATCCAATAAAAAAGAAAATACACAAACTACTCGCATACAAAAGATTTTACACTTGTAAAACAAAAGTACTGGGGAAGCTACTCTGAAACTGTAGTTTGACAAGCTACTCTGTAAGTTAAAGTAGTTTAACTACAGTCAAGCTACCCGTTTAGAAAAGTAGTTAGCTACACTACAAGTTACAATCAAAAAGTAGCTAGCTACACTGAAACTACTTTTGCTTTTTGAACAACGTATATTATAAATAACTGAATACGTGTCTGAGGAATGTTTTAAGTAAAATAGTTAGTGTTTAAAACAAAGCAATGCAATTGCGATTTCAAAGAGTATTGTTTTATTACACACAACACTAAAATATCTCTAACTGTTTGTCAAAAGTGCAACAGATAGCCTACAACACTGCAAGAACGAAATATACATCCAACGTAAATTGCATGTAGAACATTTTCTCAATGTAGCAATGTAGCTTTTGCTCGCGCTACACCGCTACTTGCTGCAAAAAGCAGTTAGCTACTGGAAAAGCTACACTGTTTAAAAAGCACGAATTGCAGCATTTCCCGTTAACCAAGAAAACTCTTTAAAATACGGAAACTTACCTGGAGCAAGGGCCAGTGCACACCAGAGAGAAAACCAGATAATGTATCTCCTGTCAGCCATTGTGAGGCATACCTAGACAAACAATCCACTCACATTTTTATACTCCACAAACTTTCCACTCATAGGCTCACATATTTTGGCGAGGGTGCACCGAAGCACGTGTAGCCCCGCCCATAATGCTTCTTATTGGTTAAGGGCAAAGTGCTGAACGTCGATCGATGTGGGCCGTAAACTCATGACAGTCGATCAAAAATAATTTTCTATCCTAATCTATCTATTCATCTCTGTGTGCCTATTTATCTCTACCTATCTGTCATACCCATACATCTGTCTGTGCTTGATAAACTATATTGCCCTCAAAACTTTTAGAGAATAGGCTTGCTCAAGCCAAATTAAATGTTTTAATTTAGAGTTTATATTCTTTATATTTAGAGCACACAAAAAAACGTATATATCACCTTTATCACCTCCCATATACACATACAGAGAGAGAGGCTTCTTCATGAACCACAGGGATTTGTAATGGGCTACAATGCAAATTCTCTTGAAGACAGTAAATTGAGACTGTGTTTTTAAACATTTACATTTGTGGATGAAAAATGTACTCAAGATAATTAAAGTGTTTAAAAGCATTTCATAGTTTTTGTCTTTCATTATAATTCCTAATGTGATGTTATTCTCTAGACTGGAGCTAAGGCTCAAGCCAATGATACATGTCACACCAGAATGTGTTGCTGTGAGAGCAGGAGAAAAACAAATGATCCGTGGTCTCTATGTTCTGCACAGAATATACATAGTTAGCTAGCTCTAAGTTAAATCTACGTGAGAGGTTTCAGCGCGATGATTTAGCGCGTGAGTTTTTCAACCCCATTTCCTGTTTACCGTGCATGGCGTCGACGTCATAGCTGTGCCACTAACCAATGAGAAGCGTTTTGGCCGGAATTGCACGTGTAGCCCCGCCCCAGGTGCAGCCCCACCCCGATCTGCAACCTGCACTCCATTCTCGCGAGAGTAGAGGATTGTTTCGATGCATGAGGGTGTCCCCTCATTCTCGCGAGACTCTCCCCTGCGTTCAATTACCCCCCTTTGTAAATCTCGCGAGACTATGAGCGGAAGATGGCAGATGGCTCTTCCTCGTAGGGTGTGTGAGTGTGTGTCGTTTGTTTACCGTTAGATGCGTCGCCCCGGTGCGTGTTTCATTCCCGTCCTTCTCCGTTGAGTCACCGGACAGTGTTCATGTTGTGCGGGCTGCTGTTTTCCACCGCTCATCTGCGTAAATATGACGGGAGAGAAGATCCGCTCGGTGCGCAAAGAGCGCAAGGCGGGTTTGGATCTGCTGGAGCCGGACGAGGAACCGGCGGCCACCGGGCCGATAAAAGCCAACCGAGGCAGCAAGATCTTCAGCGGCAGCAACCACAAGATCACCCGCTCCAGTTCCAGCAGAACCAGAACCACGGGGACACTGACAGCGCGTACCCCGTGCATGAGTGTGTGTTCAGGGGAGACGTGAGGAAGCTGTCATCGTCTCATCCGAACTCAGAACATCGCGCAGAAAGACGTCCACGGTGAGACGTGACCCACACACACGATAATAAACAGACTATTCGGTCATAATGACCCAGAATCATGCTGATCTAGAACCCCAGGGACTCTAAAACATGGTGATTGAGAATCATAATAATCCAGAACCATGATGATGTTATTATTTAAGGTCATGATGATCTAGAACTATAACACATTTGAAACATAGTGATCGAGAATCACAGTGATCCATAACTATCATGATCTAGAACTACAATAATGCACCAAAACATGGTGATTGAGAATCATAATAATCCAGAACTATGATGATGTAAACTGTTATTATTCATCTGTAACCTTAGGGACTAATGATAGAACCACACAATGATACTACAGTGATAAAACCATAATGATGTAAACTGCTAGTCACAATGATCATGTAAGATCATGTTTATCTAGAACTATAATGCATCAAAATCATAGTAATCCAAAATCATGATAATCTAGATCCATCACATGATCCTTCACAAATCACTCTAATATGATGATTTTATGCTCCAAAAACATGTATGATTATTATCCATGTTGAAAACAGTTTTTGACATTTTTATTTCAGGATTCTTTGATGAATAGAAAGTTCAAAAGAACAGCTTTTATCTGAAATGGAAAGCTTTTGTTACATTAAACACTACCCTTTAAAAAGTTTGGGGTCAGTAAGAATTTGTATTTTATTTTTGGGGAAATAAATAAGAAATCAATACTTCTATTCATCAAGGATGAGTTACATTGATCAAAAGTTACAGTAAAGACATTTATAATGTTAGAAAGATTCTAATTAAATAAATGCTGTTCTTCTGAACTTTCTATTCATCAAAGAATCCTGAAATAAAAATGTAAAAAACTGTTTTCAACATGGATAATAATCAGACATGTTTTTGGAAGCATAAAATCATCATATTAGAGTGATTTGTGAAGGATCATGTGACACTGAAGACTGGGAGTAATGATGCTGAAAATTCAGAGGAATAAATTACATTTTAATATATATTAACATAATAAAGTCATTTTAAATTGTCATAATATTTCACAATATTACTGTGTTTTTTGTGTATTTTTAATCAAAAAATTGCAGTCTTGGTGAGCAGAAGAGACTTCTTTTAAACACATAAAAAATCTTTTGACCGTTCAGTGTACATAAAACATGTCTGTAATTAAAGCAAAAATGCTTGATAAACACGTCTTTTTGCTATGATTATTTATTAAATCAAGTTTGTATTGATGTATTTAATCTCTGTTTCTAGAACATCACTCATCAAGAACAAACACACCTAATGTCTCAAAAACAGAAATCAAGCAAATTATTTTTTATTTTAATAATTATTTTATTCATTTAGTATTTATGTCATTGTATTTCATTTTCCATTAATTTTTTTAATGAATAATAATGCATTTTTAAAATTATTTTAATCAATGTGTCGGATGTACTTTGGGTGTCTTGTTCATTATATTTATTTTCATATAAAAGCGAAATTCATATATATACATCCAGGTTATTAGCAACACCGCTGACGTGCGCTAGCGTGTCTCTGATCCGCTTTAGTTTCGAAGATCTGTTCCGTCTTGCCTGCGCTTTCTTAAACTTCACTTAATCTCCGGCGAGGCGCGTCCTGGACGAGCTGTGTGACTGCGAAGTGACTCAGTTCTGTCTTGTCTTACAGGAAGCACTCCTCTTCATCTGGCGGTGATGATGGGGCATAAAGGTGAGTCGCTCGGCTCCAGGAAAGCTCAGGGCTGGATTCCTCAGGATCAGGAGTTTTGGACTTCTGGTCAAATATTACAACACTATAGTAAAAGACCTATTTTTACCTAAAGGGGTCATATAATGGTACATGCACTGTTACAAGCTGATTGCACTGATATGTGTGTTGTCAGTGTCTGTACACAACCATCATATCATGATAAAAATCCATCCAGTGTTTTTGTTTTAATCTCCTAATATGTTTTCCCCTGCCTCAAATCGAGCCGTGTGACACGTTCGGCGTCACATGGTCGCGACACCCTCCCCGATTGTTGATTGACAGCAGCGTTTCGAACACAGACCCAGCCGCTGGGCGAGCCGTGCATCATAGTCCGCCGTTGTTGATGTGCTGGAGCAGAATAGCGTCTGAGCGATTGCCAGTGCACACAAAGATAGATCAAAGTCACATTACGTTAACCGACCAATCAGAAACGTCCTGTTGAGCCTTAATTGTTGGAACTTCTTTGCGGCCGTCATCTTGTTCCGGTTCTGATCTTGGATTAAAACTGATATCGGTTCACAGATGTGTCCTCAGAGACTCCTGCTGCCATTCTCTCGCCAAAATATCCCTCAACTGTTGTCAAGGCAACACTCCACACGCAGAACAGAGGGGCGGAGTCAGCAAAGCTCATTATCATTTAAAGACACATGCACTGAAACGGCGTGCTGAAAACTGAGCTGTTTTTGACCAGATAAAATGAAGTGTTTTCTTACAATACTAATAAGAATTTTTTATTAAAGTATATTACAAACTTTTAATTTAGACACTAAAGAGTCATATTAACTTGTGTACAAATGGCATTATATGAGCCCTTTAAGTGAAAGTACAGAATAGAATATAACAACACCTGTAGAAATTAATTGACAAAAAGACACTTTTCAAGACATTTCACATCAAATTTAGTTCTTATTCTCAGTAATTCATCTTTATGTTGTCTTTAACTACTAGAATGTTTATTTGTGAGCAGGTTTGTAGAATTACATTAGAATTATAATGCAACACATGGCCTGAAATATCCGCTGGATTTGTCATGCAGTCGATGTTTCTTTAAGGAACACTGAATGCATGTGTGTGTTTCTCCGCCTGAGCTCGTGAACGTGAAATATTAATGCACGGCTCCCCTGAGTTGACGACTGTACACTCTAATTTCATTAATATACTACAAGCTCATTAATAATTCAGCGGGTTATTTCTCCCGGTGTGACCGTACAGGAAGGCTTCACTCAGGGTTTGTTAGTGTCCACTCGCTCGTGTGCTAGAATAACACACACACGAATCGGTCCTGATTCACGTGTGTGTGTGTGTGTGCACTACAGTGGCGTTGCACTTCTGCGCTCGCGTGGCGTGTGTTTAGTGCAGCAAATACGGCATTATGTTGACAGTATTAGTGAGCTAATTTTACATTTATTCACATTTATGTATTTGGATCTTTTAGAATTATTTATTGGATTTCTTAAAAAAATCTAATTTATTTATTTAAATCATGTTTTTTTATATATTTATTTATGTATTTACATAACATTGAGCAGAAGTGTGTGTGTGTGTGTTGAGCTGAATGTGCGAAGCAGCATTTCTAGCAGAGAGAAGGACATTGTTCAGCACTTAATAAGCAGTGTGTGTGTGTGTGTGTGTGTGTGTGTAGCGCTTCATGTGCGGTCAGTTGTAGAAGGTCACAAAACACTTTGGCACTGATACAAACCTGCTGCCCGTCAGTGTGTTTTCTCTCAGCGGTTACAGAGAGCCAGAGCTGGTGTATGTGTGTCTGAGTGGACGGACAGTGTGTGTGTGTGTGTGTGTACAGCTATATCCGTGATGATGGACAAAATGTCCCCACAAAGACAGTAAAACTTGATATTCCTACTTCATGAGGACTTTTTCTCACCAAGGAAAATTGATTAAATAAACTTAATAAATGTGTTTTTTTTTTTAAATGTAAAAATGCAGAAAGTTGTGTGAATGGGTTTGCAGGGTTCGGAGTTAGTGTGTGTGTGTGTGTGATGGATTTTCTGTTTAGGGTTCGGGTTCAGTGTGTGTGTGTGTGATGGGTAGGTTTAGGGGTCAGGTTAGTGTGTGTGTGTGTGATGGGTTTTAGGGTCGGTTAGTGTGTGTCTATGTGTGTGTGTGTGTGTGATGGGTTTAGGGTCGGGTTAGTGTGTGTGTGTGTGTGTGTGATGGGTAGGTTCAGGGTTAGGTTGTGTGTGTGTGATGGGTT
Source organism: Hybognathus amarus (assembly GCA_030378365.1). Classification (NCBI taxonomy): domain Eukaryota; kingdom Metazoa; phylum Chordata; class Actinopteri; order Cypriniformes; family Leuciscidae; genus Hybognathus; species Hybognathus amarus. The sequence goes on along the minus strand of JAQIUQ010003631.1, from coordinate 41,676 downwards.
TAGGGGTCGGGTTCAGTGTGTGTGTGTGATGGGTTTAGGGGTCGGGTTAGTGTGTGTGTGTGTGATGGATTTTCTGTTTAGGGGTCGTGGTTAGTGTGTGTGTGAGAGATGGGTAGGTTTAGGGATTGCGTTCGTGTTAGTGTGTGTGATGGGTAGGTTTAGGGGTAAGGTTAGAGTGAGTGAGGTCTGAGTGTGTGTGTGTGTGTGTACCAAGTATGGTCCCGATATGCATGAAACCCAAAGGCCCGATGACCGGCTTGACCTTCCATCTCCAGTCTGACGGATGAAGAGTTTCGACACACACTGGCAGATGTTCATGTTACCCACATGACGATACACACACGACTGTATGAGTGTGTCCGTCAGCACTGTAGAGTGTGTGTATCCTCTGAGGAAGAAGAGCGCTGCTAAAATGAAGCTCCTGCTCCTCCTCTCATGATTAAATCGAGATGTTTCAGTGAACGCGTCCCTCTTTAGAGTGAAACTGAGAGTCTCTAGAGTGAACACTATCAAGAGCTTTATAACATCACAGCGAATAATATCAGATAAAGAACAAATACAGGAACAAAATAAAGATAAAAGTTGAGTATGAATCGTCCAGAGAGACATGAAGTGAAGATGTCTCTCTCTCTCTCCAGAGTGTGCTCATCTCCTGCTGGCCCACAATGCACCAGTGAAGGTGAAGAGCGCTCAGGGATGGAGTCCGCTGGCCGAGGCCATCAGCTACGAGGACCGCCAGATGAGTACGCCACTCCTTTACTGAATATTTAGATTTAGTTTTTGTATTTGAACGTTTTGTGTGTTTTGTCATTTAAACAAATGTCAACATAGTTTTTATGAACTTTAATTTATTCTGAGACTGTATTCTGATTGGCTGCTCTGTAACGACAGGCTTCAAGATCAGCTGGAGTTCATCTGTGTTCACAAATTCCTCACGCTCAGCTTTGTGGACCGATGAAGAGCTTCATTAGGACACGAGTGTGTGTGAGAGCGAGAGAGAGAGTGTAAGTGAGGTTAAGTGTGTGTAGCTCTGTCAGTCAGGACAGCAATAGTCTAAATGAAATGAGTGTGTGTGTTGTGGTGAATTAAAGCGGTAGGTGTGTGTCCGAATTAAATCTCACTCTGGATTACGTTTTCACCGGCACTAATTCACTGAAAAGCCTTTTCAGCCTCGAGTGAGCATTTGTGTGTGTGTGTGTGTGTGTGTGTGTGTGTGTGTTTATCAGTCTGTGTTAATGAAGAGCTCAATCAGTTAACCAGGAACTGCTCACACTTTACATGACGCACGTTTGCATTGGACGTGTGTGTGTGTGTGTGTGTGTTAGAAATGCAAAACATGCAGTTCAGATGAAACTTCATCACATAATAAATATTACAGGTACAATCAGTTCCCATTTTAAAAAAATCTGTTTTAATGGTTTAAATTGTTATAATCAAAAATGATCTCTAATCATTAGAATCTTTAAACTTTAACAATTAAATAGTTTAACTGTTTATAAAGTTTGGTTTCTATGTTTTTCTAAATATCTTTGTATTTTCCACAGAAGAAAGTCAGCGAGATGAAATATAGAAACAACGACGAATCTTTTATTAGTGAGATCTGTCGTCCAGAACATCATCACAGAGTCAGCCAATCACAGAGCTTTATCTCGGGGATGTGGAGATTGAATTTGGAGCCGCTTGTTAGGAACCCCGTTAGAGAGCTGCTCATTAACACACACACACTGCGCTCATTATGGTGTGATTCCTGCTGTGGTGTGACGCTGAGACTGGTTTATTTCTGTCGTGTTGTGGGTGTTTCTGTGTCAGTCAGTGTGTGTTGATGACTGCTCGATATCACACACACGCGCAACCACTCTCTCACACATTCTCTCTCTCTCACACACACACACACATGCGCACGCACTCTCACACACACTCACAAACACAAACATGCGCACGCACTCTCACACACACACACATTCTCACACGCGCACACGCACTCTCTCACATTCTCTCTTCACACACACTCACACACACGCATTACATCACATAAGGACACATCTAGTCGCATTATACAAAATACATGTTAAATAGATTTGTTTTTAGCTCAGTCTTGTAATATTAATAATAATAATTTTGCGGTGTCCTGATAAAGGAAGTTGATGGTCAGTGTGTGTGTGTGTGTGTGTGTTGCAGTCACGGCTCTGCTGAGGAAGCTGAAACAGCAGTCGAGAGAGACCGTGGAGGACAAGAGGCCTAGTCTCCTCAAGGCTCTGAAAGAGGTGCACAAACACGCAGCTCATCTAAACACACACACACACACACACACACACACACACACACTCAGACTCATTGTCATCAGAGACTCGCGATCTGACGTGTACAGATACAAAATCACAGTTAGCTAAAAATGTATTAATTTAAATAATGTAATTGAATGCAGAAACAATGAGCTCATTGAAATACGTGCATGTTAATAATGATTATGACATTTAGCAAATGTAGCATTAGTGTGTGTTGATTCAGAGTTTATGTTCCCAAGATAAAACAGAAGCTAATAGAAAATATTCATGACATCAAGAAAGAATAATCATGTGCATTTGAGTTGCGTTAGATGAACGCTAGGCTAAAGAGATCTAATCTAGAGTTCTGAGCCTCGGCCGGATGTGCTCTCTCTCTCTCCTTTAGTGGACGTAGAGAGTCTGTGATTGTAAGGCGATAGATGTGCATGAATGTCATTTCTCAAGCTGTCCCGATTCCCGATACTAACTGAGTGACGTCTGTCGTTCTGCAGCTCGGGGACTTTTATCTGGAGCTCCACTGGGACTTCCAGAGCTGGGGTGAGTGGACTAATGAGGATCTGTGTGTTCGTGTGTGTGTTACACGATTGTGTCAGGATGAGCCACAGGACGGAGCTCTCTCTCTCTCTCTCTGTGTGTGTGTGTGTGTGAGAGAGAGATGGCAGACAGGAGGGAGTGTGTGTACTGTGATGACGTCATCTATATGGGCGTGGCCATCACCTCACACTGACACTTCCCCTGCTGGACAAACACTGTCACTGCGGTCCTGATCAAACTTTACCTCTGCATGAGGATATTGAAGATTTTTTTATATTTTCATAATTAAGAGTTTTTAATACTCAGATTATCATTATTGTAATACATATATATATATATATATATATATATATGTATTACAAATAATGATAATATCATTTCACAGCCCTATATATATATATATATATATATATGGGCTGTGAAATGATTAATCACATCCATAATAAAAGTATTTACATAATGTGTATAAATATTATATAAATATTTTATATCTATTGAATCAATCAGTTATTATACACAGTACACACACAGACTTTTATTTTTGATGCAATTACTTGTGATTAATTGTTTTACAGCCCTATTTATATATGTTTAAAAAAATACATTTTATATGTATTTTATATCAATTAACTATTAATATAATAATATTATATTATGTAATAATAATAAATAAAAAAATTAAATGCATATATCAGCATTTAGTACGGCAAATACATCAAGGTACAGTTACTTTTATTTTAGTATCATTAATATACTAATAATTAATTTTGAGTTAATCTTTAAGAATTAAAAATATATTTTATGGTTTTAGTTTAAGGTTTAGTTAAAAATAACAACCCTGATACCTCATAATTAGCTAATTTTGGTACTTGTGACTGAAGTGACAAAGGCTACTACTACTAATTTCAAGAATTTTGACTTGGTAATGTGCTTAATTGTCATTAAAAAAATAGTTTTTGTTTTTTTATGGGAGAAATATGAGCTGATCCTGTTTAGCGTTCATGAGGTGCTCTCTCTGTTTTCAGTGAAATGTAATGACTTCTCTCAGTCAGTGTTTAGTATTCAGTGGCATCACGTGTTGAATAGGCATTTAGCTGCAGATGTGTGTAAAAGTTGTTTATTTTCTGTCCCTCAGTGCCTTTACTGTCACGGATCTTGCCCTCCGACGCCTGCAAGATCTACAAACAGGAATCAACATCCGAGTACGTGCTCCTGTCCGGCTCAGATGAGCTTCAGTTCTGCTCTCCATCTGCAGCCGGTCTGAATCACTTCAGAATTAGTTCACTCTGCCCCCACGTCATCTGAGATGTCCATGTCGTTCTCTCTTCAGTGGAAAAGAAATGAAGGTTTTTGAGGAAAACATTCCAATCATTAATGGGGTCCAACGGGTCGAAGGTCACTACATGGAGAAAATCCTGGAGTGTTTTCATCAAAAACCTTCATTTCTTTTCCACTGAAGAAAGAACGACATGGACATCTCGAATGACGTGCGATAGAGTGAATAATCAGGAAATTGTAATTCTTAAGTGAGCTAATCCTTTAACGAGGGTGTATTTAGTGATCGTTAGTTAGACAGGAAACACTAGTTTCTGTCCCGTTCACTGAGGTAAACACCAGGGAATTATAGTGAAGTATCTCTGGAGAGTTTGTTGACATGTTTGTGTTGTTCTGATCAGAAATGTGAGTGTGTGTGTGTGTTTGTGCTGTAGTTTGGACACTACACTGATCGATTTCACGGATATGAAGTGTCAGCGAGGAGACCTGAGCTTCATCTTCTGCGGAGACGCCGCTCCCTCCGAGTCATTCGTGGTTCTAGACAACGAGCAGAAGGTTTTCCAGCGGATTCATCACGAGGTACGTTCTTCATCATAACCGCGTGTAGGGTGTCACGATTCAATACATGTAAGGGATAATGTACATCCATCCAGTTTCTCTCAAAATAACCCGTGGCTGACCGATATATCGGCCGATATTTGACATTTTTAAATATCCGCATCGGCCGAGTACGTTTTCTGTATGGCGGATGAGTCGGAAGCAGGACGGGTGGCGCCCACTCACATCCTCCGTGTGTGTGTGTGTTTCAGGAGTCTGAGATGGAGACGGAGGAAGAAGTGGACATCCTCATGAGCAGCGACATTTACTCCGCAACACTGTCCACTAAATCCATCACCTTCTCGCGCGCACAGACCGGCTGGCTCTTCAGAGAGGACAAAACGGTCAGTGTGATCTATAGCCAAGTATGAAATATGATCAGTGTGATGAGGAAGTTGCACTCGTCTTTTCTTCACTATTGTGACGTACACGTTCGGGATTCGGTAAGATTTCTAAATCAGATTAAAAATACAACAAAAAAACAGTAATATTGTTAAATATTATGAAATCGTCTGTTTTTTATGTGAATATATAGTACTTTGATCACATGAATAAATTACACTTTAATATATATTCACATAAAAGACAGCTGTTTTACATTGGAATAATATTTCATAATATTACTTTAGTTTTGATCAAATAAATGCAGTGTATATCGGAGGGAAACGCCTCTGGGACAAGTTCAAATGTGGGCGGGGCTTGATTTTTGTCTGCGGGGAGTTGATTGGATGGTTGTGTTTTCATATTGGTGGATCTCATGTGAGTGACAGGTTATAGCCCCACCCATCTCTGTTTGCTCCGGGTCTTTCCGAAGCCTTCTGAAAGCACCTTGTTCCCGCAGGAGCGTGTTGGGAACTTCTTGGCTGATTTCTACATGGTCTGAGCGGTCTGGTTCTGGAGTCCCAGGAAGAGACAGCGAGCACTTGAGCGAGGAGGACATCCTGAGGAACAAGGCCATCATGGAGAGCTTCAGCAAAGGAGGGAATCTCATCGAGCAGAACTTCAGAGGTGACCGCTATATATATATATGTGTAACTTTTTCATGCTCAAACAGCAACATTAAAAGAGTAAAAAGCATAATAGGTCATCTTTAAAGTTTGTTTACTAATGTTCTCTCTCTCTCTGTGTCCTGATAGCCAACGAGGCGCCAGTCGCTGACCGCTCCGTCCCCCGAACACGATCTCCTGGGAGGAATACATCACCGCCGAGACCGGAAAGATCCGTCAGATATGAGTGTTTTGTGAGAAAATGTATTTGTAAAGCGATTTTCACAATACACATCATTTCAAAGCAGCTTTACAGAAAATACACCAGTCCACGTTACAGTTCACAGTGATCAAGGACCGGTTTCACAAACATCTATAGTGTTAGAAAATGTGCTCATAGTCTAGTCTAATGTTTCACAAAAATAAAGTCTGACCAAAAAACGAGACACCTCAGGCTAACTCAGGTCTGAAGACCCTGTTACCGTGGCAACCAGCAGCAACACTCCCCTTCAGGAAAAGGGGAAATGTCCTTGTGACAGTTACACTCCTTGGCTCCAACACACACATCTCCCGCTGGGGTAAACTCCACCGGCGCGGTTAATGCGCTTACTCCATCCGCCATGTCTTTTGTTTTGAAGTGTCCTTATTTTACCCAGAATGCATTGCAATGTAGTCCTACTTAAGATAGTCAGAGTCTTCAGTCCTTTGTGCAGTTTGCGTTTTTTGTGTACCACGTTTCACAATACACATCATCATGACGCAGCTTTACGGTAATACCTGCACGAGTCCACAGATGTTCTGTCCTCCGCAGGGCTCCTCATCTGGGCCGAGAGCTCTGTGTGTAAAGAGAGCAAGAAGAACTTCAAGGCGACGGTGGCCATGAGTCAGGACTTCCCTCTGGGCATTCGAGTCAGTAAGTGTCCCGCTCGCCCGCTCCCTCTCTCGCGAGTCCAGCCGCTGTCCGCACCCTCACTGATCTCAGGTCATCTGACTTGTTTTACAGGCTGTTAAATGTTCTGGAGGTCATCGCACCATTCAAGCACTTTAATAAACTCAGAGAATTTGTTCAGATGAAACTCCCACCTGGATTTCCTGTCAAATTAGGTAAGACACATTTACTATATCTTGTTACATTATAAATGTCTTTACTGGCACTTTTGATACAATTTAATGTGTCCTTGATGTTCATTTCTTTCCCAAAAAAACAAAAATAAAACATACTGACGCCAAACTTGATTTCAGATGAATGCTGTTCTTTTGAATTAAAAGCTGAAACTAATATATTAAATAGACTCATTACATGCAAAGTGAGATATTTCAAGCCTTTATTTGTTATTTCGATGATTATGACTTACAGCTTATGAAAACAATTTCAAAATATTCAAATTTTGAAATTGGGGTTTTCGGAAGCTGTAATCCATAATTATATTGAAATATCTCACTTTGCATGTAATGAGTCTATATACTATATAAGTTTCACTTTCTAAGTTGAATTACTGAAATAAATGAACTTTTGCAGGATATTTTAATTTTTTGAGTTTCACCTGTGTGTTACGATGATGTGATGATGATGATGTGATTCCCGCCCGCAGACATCCCCGGTGTTCCCCACCATCACCTGCCACCGTGACCTTTCAGGAGTTCCGCTGCGACGAGTTCGACGAGTCCATTTCACGAATTCCCAGCGAATACAAAGAGGATCCCAGCCGCTTCCCTGACCTCTGAGCCGTCCCAACTTACCCCGTCGACTCCATCTTCCTTCCTCGAGACGTTTGCAGATGGAGACCAGCGAGCTTCATGTAGACAACACTTGTAACACGGACACAAAGGGATCGTGCTGAAAGAAAACGGGTTTGCACTACATGACAACACAGAGTTTCACGAGGAAGAAGCTCGGGACATTACGAACACGCTCAGAAACACTTCACGTCACTGTAACTGGCAGGAAATATGGCATTATAAATTATCTACATAAGCCGCGTTTTCAGATATATATCTTTGTACAACTGTTACAAACTTGTATACTTCACTTAAGGAAACGTGTATATTTAGGAAAGAAGCGGGAGGCGTGTGTCTGTGTGTGTGTGTGTGTACATGATTTGAATTATATGTCATTTCTACAGTGTAAATACCAGCTTGTCCTTTTGTGTTTTTGTTGCATTATGGGAAATGGGCTTGTCAGGTTCTCCTTCACTGTGTTTTCTTTGCTTTCTCACATCCTAATAACTGAGTGTTCCCGAACCGAAGGACGTACAGAGCCGGATGTAGAATGTAGCAGGAACGTTTCGATGGACGGGAACTTTCAGCCGCTGCATCCCGTCAGTTTGGTTTCACTTTTTCACCTTGATAGATGGATGTAAATAATTTAAATCTAAAAATGTTTTCCAATGTAGTATAATTGACATGTATAACTGACGAGTATGTTTATTGAGATATTACTGTGGCGTTTCCAGAGACGTTTGGTGATACGAGCTACGACATCTTACTGGAGTGTTTTATATGTTTTTGCTGTGTGCCGAGGGAAAAGGAAATCCTGACATGTTTGCACCAGCAAAATCCCTTTGTAAAATGTTATTTTTATGTTTTATGAGTTTAGTTTTTTCCTCCTCAGAATGTAAACGAGCTCCAACACTTCCATGACACACTACTGGCTAGTGTGGACAACTGTTTTACTGTATTCCTTTTTTTATTTTTAATACCAGCTTCTTTCCCTGTGTTTGTTTTCATTGTTTTTAGATTTGCTTTATGTCTTCAGTACTCAAGATTTTCTCCCAGATGCATTGAACTCCTTGATGTACAGCAGGAACCTTGTATGAACCTGCTGGACTTTTACATGACAAATTGTAATTAATAAAATGTCAACGTATCAATCTCTGGTCAAACTGTTTTATTAGCAAGATATTGGTGATATTCAAACTCATGAGGGGTGGCAATGGCGGTGTTTTCTGTGTATGTTTTTATTTTAAAGATGTTCTAACCCAGGTGAAAAAGGTACAGAGAATTGTAAATCTAGATTCTACAGTGTCAAAATGCTACTCAATTAAAATTTAATTGTTATTAAAATTAAATGTTGTCGTTTTGGAAATTAGCCGATGAAATATTAACAGAATATTTAAGTAAATTTATTGCGGTAAGCAACTGGTTCAATTAAAATTCTTGACGTAGTTCTAGAAAGAAAAATCAGCGGTTTGCTTGAATACTTGATTCTGATTGGTCAATCGCGGCGCTCGGCAGGAAGATATTCCACGTATTTCTAAGCAAGTGCTGTTTGACCGCTGATTATTCGACAAGTCCGCTTCAGAGAACTAAAGTATAAATATTACTTTATACAGCTTTGCAGTGACGAATTGTAGCCTATGTACTATTTTTTTCGTAGCTGCTATTTTCAGGTAAATGTATACACCTTTGAGTCGTTAGTTTTGACTAAACCAGTCGTGTGTTACGTTAATGTGTGAAAAGGCAAAGCCTAAGACAAGTTACCTCAGAATTTCGTGCCATTAGATTGGACTTCGCGCGCATAAATATTTTATTTAATTACAGCAAAAATGTTGCTCTTGGCATGACATATTAAATGGAGACAAAAGACCTTCAGAAACATTTTGTATACAACAGGAATCAGACTTAAAGGTGAGTGTATAATTTCTTCTTAACATGCCTCAGCAATGGAAAAAGTAGTGAGCCAAGAATTTTATATGAAGTTTTATTTTTGTAACATTGCAAACCGTACAGATAAATCAGTTTCTTAGCAAACTACAGTCTATGAATGACGGTGTGTTCACTACAGATAAACACATCGCAGCAGATACAGCTGGACTGTTGAAAGACCTGCGAGAGAAAGTAATCCAGTTTACATATTTCACAAACGTTCTGCAACTTTAAAAAGACAAACATCTTCCACCTAACTCAGGCTAACTATAAAAAAACGAATGCAATATCATTTAAAAGGAAAAAAAAAAACACTGCTTGACAACGTTACTCCAAGCACTTTTAATCAGAAGGTAATTGCTTTAAATAGAAACTGCAAACAGACACAGCGAATGGTTGTATTTTAGGGAGAAATCGACTTTTCTACACTAAATTTACAGTATAACACCGATTCCACATCAGCCATGGGGAAGAAACAGCTCTAAAATCAGAGAGAACATTAAGACGAGCATGTACCAGTAAATACAGCAGATTTCAGAGGATGCAGAGTTTTCAAAAAACCAAAAGGGAATGAGCGAGTTCAGAGAGGAAAGTTTTTAGAAGGATCTAGGACGAGCTTTCCTTCATCTGAACTCTATTTAACAATACATCTCAAACACTGATCAGTGGGAAGGGCTGTTGTCAGTCGCTCATGTCCATGTCTTCGATTTCGCTGGTCTTCACTGTTTCCATCCAATTCGCCACGACCCGCATCGATTGGCCACTGTCTACTTGAGCCTCTTTGACCTGCGCGATGAAGCGGCGTCTGAGTTTCTCTCTCGCTCTTCTTCATGCTCGCTATCGTAGCCCTGCTCTTCCTCATCGTAATCCCTGGTCACCTGTAGTGTACAGAATTCAGAAGCAGTTTTAAAAGTGCAGAATGTATTGTTGACAGCTAGTGGTTGAAATGGGTATTACAACGGACAATGAAAAAGAGTCACAACAAGCCTTGCACTGTAAACACGATATTTATCTGCATTTTAATACGGCTAGTCAGAGGTTTTTTAGATGGATGCCAAGGCTTTTTAGGTCAGGTTTGTATACGTCCAGCTTCAATACGTCTATGTGGTGTTTTTAATACGCTTCAACACACACCATGTGTAAATTCTTAAGTCGACAGCATTGCTGAGTATTTCCTCCTTAAAACTGCAGTGAACCAAAGACAGTCTCAAAAACACAGTTTGAAATCGCTGGTGTTTCTGACGTCACAAACGACCTTGTAACCAATCAGATCAACGTGTGATCGCCAACCAGTGGATCTCTGAGTGGAGGCGGGGCTCATTTGCATATTCACAGAACCACTACTAAATACAAAATGAGGCAAAGGTCTCAGAGTTACATTCAAGATATTTTAAGACATGAAGAAATTTTTCCTCAAGTAAAAACATATGCAATTTGCGATAAAAGATGTAGTTAAGGAAAAACATTAATGACTACAGAAATACTTTAACAAAAATAGAATTGAACCGCCCTATATCAGATGACGTGGCAAGGTCTACAGCGACAAGCAATTTGTCTATACCAGATGTGACAATCAAAAATAACAGCCAATCAGAACAGCATGTGGGCGGAGTTTATGCAAACACACTTGCACTTGCATCAAAATGGATGAGTATAAAAATTTATATTGCACAATTAAAAAAATTAAAAAATAACCGAGTGACTGAAACAATTTAATATAGAATACCTCATTTCCTATATTTTCAAGATGTGAGTGAATTATCCAGTCACTTTCAGGGCCTGTTTAAACCTGGCCACTTCATGCGTTCTACAACCGAATAGCTCTCCAATCGTGAAGTGACCAGGTGTAAACGCCCTACGAAACACTTTAGACACAGATTTAAATCCGATCGCTCAAACCCCATCAGGATGAGATCTGGGACACGATCCAACGAAACGGCACAAATGTAAACGCATCTGGTTGATGAAACCCCATATGTAAATTTACTCTTCAAATGTTAAAAAATAAACACTAACGCATGTTCTCAGGACATATTATAGATTAGCCTGATAACACGCATCAGCTGCAAATTAATCTCTTTAGCAAGCCAACGCGCAAACTGCCACAAATAAAACAAAGCAAGTCGCAGACGCTTAAAACACAATCATCTTCTTTATTAAAAGTAGTGAGACTAATGTTCTTACCGGTGCTGATGCCGCTCTCTCTCCTATTGAATTTAGCTTGATGATAAAAAAACAAAAAACAGCTCAAAATCTGTTGCTTTCGCTAACAGTAAACTTCGTTAAATTTGCATATAGCGTGGGAAATTAAGAATCGGATTTGTATCCGATTTTGCGGAGACACATTTATGTGGGCAAGTGTAAACGAAACCGTTTTAACAAATCAGATAGCAATCTGACAAGTAAAACCATATGAAATGACCAGGTGTAAACAGTATGGCTATAAATCACATGGAATGATAATTAAACTCATTAAATTATTTGGTAACACTTTACAATAAGTTTCATTAGTTAACAACCTTAGATAACATGAATAATACTTAAGCACATTAATATAAAAAAAAGGTTGTATTGGTTAACATTAGTTAATGCACTGTGAACAAACACGAACAGCTGGATTTAATAACTAACATTAACAAAGATTAATAAATACAGTGACAAATGTGTTGCTCATTGTTCGTTCATACATTAATGATCCTTATGGTTAAGTGTTACCAATTCTTTTAACATGAAATACAGCATATAATCAGTAAATGAGGTTATGATTGTCATACTTTGCTCAAGCGGTTTCTAAAATAGAGTGACGTCACATTAGTTCGTACCTTCACGTCTTCCCTTCTCACTGTCAGACTTGCGGTCTGAATCTCGGTCCTTGTCTTTGCTCTTCTTGCTGGTGGAGCGTTCCCTTTTTCACGAGTCCTTTCCCGGTCGTCTTTTCGGTCTCGTCAGGTCCCTCTCGCGGTCTTTATCCTTCTTTTTTCTCTTTCTTGTGTCTGAAAGTATTTGGGGTTAAAGCGGGTTTTAAAAAGTAGGGCTGGGTTTTGACACAAATTTCACAATTCGAATTTGATATTGATTATTTTGGATATCAGGTTCAATACAGGGCAAATTTTCTCAAGGAAAACAAATCTCTCATGCTGTGAATTATGGGAGTCAGCTGTAGCCTGTAGGCTTTCTTAGCCTACTATAACACTGAAGGGAAAAATGAACTGATTTGTATACAAACACTATTTATTTTATAATAAAGTTATGAAATATAAACATTTAAATGGTGGTTATCATAAAACTTGCCAGATTTATTCAAACAATATTTAAGAAAATTAAATAATAATAATAATAATAATAATATGGTGTAATATGGTGAATATTTAGCAAAACGCTCCTCTCTAGAATACATTTTCCAGCTGATAGCGAGTTTATGGCCACTGGATATGGTTTTGAGGTAAATATAGACGTTTCACTATGGTTGAAACACTGAGCGATCGATTTACCATCACAATTTACTCGATCTTTTAACACTTTCAGACGCTCAATCGCTTAGCCTAATCGCTTCTTGGGATTTAAATCTAAATCTGTTCGTAAAACGAAAATCGATTAAAATCGAGAAATCTATATTTTTTTACCCAGCCCCATGAGAAAGGAAGGAGACGTGAGTGTATTACCTGCGAGGAGACGGTGAGCGGGACAGTTTTCTCTTGGGAGAGCGAGACTTCTTTGGCGATCGAGACACGCTGCGACTTCTCCTGTGCCGTTTGCTGAGAGAGAGAAACATTTGCTGGATTAAGAGGAGCTCGGACCGGATGCAGACCACAATAATCTGGGTGCACTTTACCAACACCTTTATATGTGCATTGGCTATTTATTTACACGACAGATAAAAAAATAAATAAAAAAACACGCTTTTTTAGATGCCGTAAACTACAAACACACAAATCTGCGAAAAAGGTGTCGTCATGCACATGTCACATGTTCAGTCTAGGCGTGTGATATTTCTTTACAAAATGACATTGGCAGCAGAATACAGCATTTTTACAATCAAATTCCAGGAGTTAAAGCAGTAAAGTCTCATTTATCACACAATATTTAAATTGTAAAAAAGGTAAAGATAAAACTGAACCAATAAAACTAAATGGTACAAGTAAAGTGCAGCCGATGCAGTGACTGCGTATGGATTCTATGACAAAGATATCGCTTTCCTTATAAAACAGTTTTTCCTCCCATTATTATATGATTGATTTGAAGAATAAAAGCTGCATCATATTCATGGATATTTATATGAGCAATATCACACTCATAACCCTGGGAAATAACAAAATCAGATGGACTGCATCTGTACATTTTATCAATACAACTATCAATTTCCCACATATTTTCTTTAATAATTCTTCATCCAAATGTTTGTTTTCAAGGTTTTTCCAGGACTTTAATTTCCTAAGTATCAAGTATATTAAATACCTTGTAAGATCCTGGTTTTTAGTCGTTTTCATGGACCTGTATGAATGGGGATCGTATTGAAAACATTATCATCTGTATGCAGAAAACGCCAAGGAAAAACTTATGCGTTTTTAGCACATCGCTGTAGTGTACACTTACTTTCTAATTTAAACTAAAAAGGTTGAATAAACTCAACGGGCCTTTTTTAACGCAATGTGAAAAAAAAGCAGATTTCAGTAATAAAAATGACATTTTAGATTTTTGGTAATTTTGGATGAATCAAAAACTGAGGCTTAAATTTTAAACTAAAAAGTGATAATCATTAAAACGTGATTTGGAAGAAACACAGCAGATGTGTGTGCGCTCCACTCACCGGCTGGTGCTGCGGGACCGTCTGGCGCTGCTGTAGCTCTTCGGGGGAGTTTTGAACGTTTCCGGATCTTTTCCTCCTTCCGCCGATCTCTACATCAAAAACAAAACAAACACCTTTGAGGAAACAGAAACGGTCACACCACTAACCCTGAGAAACCAGAAGCACATTTGACAATTTATTTCTCGAGATAATTGTTTTTTTAAAACGGGTCGACTACAAAATTGAGTCTCAAAGGCCACGAATAGATTTTTTTTTCTTCATCGATCACCCAAAAGCCAGTCCACTGTTCACAGGCTTGAGTCTCTGTGTTACAGCTGATGCAAAATCCTGTCGATTAATTTTATGAAATTGAAATAACAATCGATTTAATGAACACTAATGTCTCAAATCAAACAGGATTTTTCACACGTGACGGCCCCAGTCAGAAGTACACACTTTCTCTTCACAAACAGAGTAAATACTCTTTAGGGCGTAGTATGAGCATGTGAATTGAGACACAGCCCTAGCGTTACCTGGACCTGGAGCGTCTGCTGCGATCCCGTGAATCGGCCCTCCTCCTCCTCGGGCTCTTTGACCTCCTCCTGCTCCTGGATCGAGACCGTCGTCTAGAATGACTCTTAGAGCGCCTGCGGTCACAACATACTCATTAGCCCAGGACTGGATATGATATCAGCTTAACTTGATGATTAAAGCGTCTTCACGAACCTGTGTCTGGAAGCGGGACCTGGACCTCCTGCGTCTGGAGCGGGACCTGGATCTTCGAGCGCTTGCGTTTATTCGTCCTTTTTACCTGAAGGAGCAAACTCTTTAGCACAGCGCCCTCATTTAAAACTATAAAACATTTATTAAAATATGTGGGAGCAAAAATGATTCCTCCACTTTGAGCTGATGATGTTCTGCTGAGGTGTGTTTTCTGTAATTGCTAATGCTCATTTACACACACACTGAACAACATGCTTAGTCACTGGTTGAGCTAAACTGGTATTATCTAATTGTGTAGTTAAATTTAACAGCTGACAGATATTCAATAATTCACGTGTGAGAGTCCAACAGAAGGACGGACTAAACCAGTCAAATATCACATTTCATCTCCATTTTCTAAACTATAGTGGATAAACTGATAATGTGAGAAATGACATGAATATATTATATATATGCTTGTGTGTGTCCACTCACTTCCAGGCTCGATTACGGCGGAGAGTCAGAGATTGTGCCTCTCTCACTCTCTTCATGGCTTCTTCGATCTCTTCATTGGAGGCGTCTGCCTTGAGTCCCGGGGTCAAGTCTGCAGCCCAGCGGCGAGAGGGTTCAGCCTGCAATCACAGTAGAGTTACTGATGAGAACACACAACCTCAATTAGACGATAGAGCCCTATGACAGGCTATTTACAGTTCAATTTAAGACTCTTTCCATAGATTTCCAATCGCTACTTAATTAACCAGTTACATCGACGACGTTACATAAACATATTACATATAGATAGATTTTACCAGAATAAAATAGATCTGCTTTCATACGGCCCTGGATGATATCGATGGACTTACTTGGGGTCTATGGATGCCATAAGCTTCATAAGCTGCTCAGCCGACAGAGTCTATGAAGAAACGCACAAAGATTAGTGAAAGAGAAGCATATCTGGTGTACATAACCCTTCTGTTGAAGGAGCTGAGAGAGGTCATACCTGAGGGTTTATATTGGGCGCCGCCATTGCCAGAGCTGCCATCGGGTCTAAGTTCGGCCCTCCAAGACCGCCAAGAGAAACACCACCAATCTGACAAAACAACATCATTAGTCCAAAGAGGGCGAGCGACTCGTTACATCAAGTGTGTTTTCATTACAGATTTGCAAAAAACTTGCGATTTAAAAAAAACAACAAATAAAAGAATAAAAATAAAAAAAAACCACACACTGCAATCTACGTTCAGGCGACTGTAAATGCGACCATTTTTTTCCATTGCAGTTTTGCGAAATATTCCTTTTCGAAGCAGTTCAAATAACAACATGCAAATGCCATGACCCATCCCAGTTTAATCTAACTATGTACTTATATAAAAGTAAGGCTGTCAGTTAAACAGCAAAACTTTGTAGATTTTCACATGCTTTTGCAACAGGACGCAGCATCCGTGGCGCCGCGCTCTGATAATGTATCGAATTGTGGCAGAGATTGACACTCACAGATGTGACGGGATTGTGGCGTCGGGAGGAGTCCGCCTCCTGGCAGTAACCTGCGACGGCATTGGCTGAGAGCGAGCAGTGACAGAGCCTTGGACTCATCAGGAATCACTCCTGCAGGACAGAAACGCCACAGTTAAACCACGCCTCGGCTCTCGCACCACACACACACACACACACACACACACAAACAGACCCCTTTTTTTTCCAAGTCTATATTTGCACTTACATCAGTACTCGCTTTGTCAAGAGGAAGCTAACACATGAGGTCCCTTAACAAAAGCATGAAGTGCACAATACTACAAAAAAGGAAATGACACTAGACACACTGCCAAGATGTTATCACCTGAACTTGATTTTTTAAGTCATGAACCAAATGTAAGCAAGCACAGCCGGATCTCCACTGGGATGTGCTCTCAAGTTTCATAAGTTGTATAATGAACAGCGACTAGGGTCAGCTGCTGCGCTATGAAGCACACAGAGACATCAAGATAGACAAAACAGAGTTTATGATTTGGGTGTCAGCATCAAATGACAAGTTTATTAATCCACTGATGGTGTGACTTACCATGGCTAATGCAAAAAAACATTTGTTTAGGGGGCTTTTGCTGCTTATTTAAGAGCTAAAACTTGCCTTTACCTTTTGAAGCACATCTAAACTCGATCTAATGAATGTGTGTGCTGGATTGAGACTTTAAATAAAAAAGACGTTTTCCCAGCAAAAGCCCAACTACAGACTGTCAAATGCTAAAAAAAATTAATAATCAATAGCTAAAAGACAAATGAATGTCTAGTGAGTGCATGAGTCCATTGGGCGAGACACCTCTGAAATTCATATTTCACTCCAAACAATACAATCATCACTTACACACACACACACACCAGAGAGAGAGAGAGAGAGAGAGAGAGAGAGAGATGAGAGAAACAGGACAAGCTGCAGAAGACAAAACTGTTGGGTGGCATTTTCTGCTGGGCCTGGTTTACAGGACTTGCAGAACCAGGGAAAAGAACTGGAAAACACAACAACAAAAAACAGAAACGACCGTTAAAAAGCGTTCTCAGGCCTTTTTCAGTCATGTGGAGAGGAACAAAAGAACATTCTCAGATTGTTTCTTACTCAAAAAGGGAGGTTGGACTAATATCATAACACGGACAGGAAAGCCCTAGCATTATATCTGATAGTGTGCATATATGTGCAAAACACTCATGCAGAAACGCTACATCTCGTCTTACCGTAGATTATCTCGTGTCTGATTAGCATGCAGTTCAATCAGAAATGTCAGAAACCAACAAGGATTTGAGCCTAAACATTTGTGCTTTACATGATTGAGATCGAATCGAATCTCTGTGAACTCAGAGTGAATTCAGTTGAGAACGAGAGAGAGGATTATAGTTTACAGCAGGGGAAACACGTGGGCTGGCCGCTTTTATTTGTCTACAGGGTCACACTCAGACATCTGCCGGCTCTGCAATTGCCTTGTTCACTATAAAAATCACACACACAAATGACAAAGAGAAAAGTTTAACAAAAAAATAAAACTAAACTGGAAAGGCAATGAGTTTAAACATGAGCTCCTGCCATTTCAGGGGTTCATTCCCAACCATCTCATTGACATTTCTGACCTGTACACTGCCATTCACACGTTTAAGGTTTTATTATGTTTTTATTACATAATACCATTTATTATGTTTTTAAAATGAGTCTCTTCTGCTCTCCAAGGCTGTTTACACTTGATAAAGAAAAAACTGAAACATTGTTCAATATTCTTATAATGTAAATCAGCTGTTCTATGTGAATATCTAGAGAAGTTTAATTTATTCAAAAGCTGAACCCAGTCTTCAGCATCACAAGATCCTTCAGAAATCACTCTAATATGATAATCAAGAAACTTATTATTATCAGTGTTGAAAACAGTGTTTTTCAGGATTTTTAGATGAATATTAAAGTTTAAAAAATCAGCATTTATTTTAAAGAGTCTTAAGTAACATTATAAATGTCTTTACTGTCACTTTTGATCAAATGAATTAATCCTTGATGAATAAAAGTATTGATTTCCACTTAAATAAATCATACCGACCCTAAACTTATGAACGGTAGTGTATAATATCACAAAAGCTTCTATTTCACATAAATGCTGTTCTTTTTGAACTTAATATTCCTGAATAAAAATGTAATAAATGGGTTGAATAACTGATAATCAAAATGTTTGAGCATCAAATCCTCATATTAGAGTGATTTCTGAAGGTGACACTGAAGGCTGAAAATTCAGCTTTTGATTAAAATACACAAAAAGTGTTTAAGTTTAAACGATATTTCCCAATATTACCGGGGTTTTTTGTATTTACAATCAAATAACGCAGCCTTGGTGAGCAAAAGAGACCTTTTCAGAAACATGAAATGGTACCGAATATGAAACGTTTGAACGGCAGTGTACACTCACACGTACGCATCCGTACGTCTGAGGGATGAGCGACAGCCGCTGGGATTCACTGCGCTAAGTGCCGCCGCCGTCGTCTACACTGTGAAGGGATCGATCACGTGTCTGAAAGTGAACATGAGCGGCACAAACCTTCTGCGAAGGGGACGACGATCAGCGCTCTGTCCACGAAGACCGTGTTGGTCAGATGCTGGGAAACTCCGACTGGACTCCGGCTCGTGGAACTTTACAAAACATACACGTGAAGTCACAGGCAAGGGAGAATCACTGAAAGAAAATATAGATGCTTTTGCAAGATGTACACACACTTGATCACACACCTCCTGCAGTTTTCAAACACCGCAGTCAATTATTCAGTCATGTTCGAGCAAATCATCATCTACGGCATGTCATAAAGATCCAAGATCCGGCTCAGTTTAAGATCTGCCGGCTTCGGAGCAGAGTCCGCCAGCGTCCTACCTTCGCTGCAGATATGATGACGCCAGATGTTTTCGATGGGTGAAAAACAACAAAAGCACAGAACAGAAGTTAGCTACTGGAGAACCCTGCATTCTGCCTGCCTGAGCAGTGAAATCAACATTTACTGAGTCGAAACGTAGTTCGACGCCTAGATGATTTAAACAGGCTGTGGTGGTTGTTGCGCCCGATACTGAATACTTCTCTGGTCAACCATAAGTCCCCAGATGGCTTACTACTTCCGGTGAGATTCTGAAGTGTGTATTCGATAGACACTTTTCTATCCCATGAGGCCACAGGAGAGGATTTATGAATGGTGGTGAAGCGATGCAACTGACGCTGGTAGGTCACGTGACAATTACAAAATGGCTGATGTTGTTCGGTTGAATTTCATTCATACTATACAGAATATCTACTTAGTATGCGATCTCAAACGCTGAAACCCATTATGAACAATAAATTGTAAAACTAATATTTGCCGCGATTTCAGGCATCTTACTGGCACGTTTACATTGAAAAACAAAGGAAAAGTAGTGCCGTTCTGTGTGAAATGCTCCTTAAATTGTCAATTTCAGACTTTTTTGTCGACTTCACTATATCATTGGTTAATTAGTATGCCATAATTTCTACTTTTTTTAACAGATTACATTATTATAACTTACACCAAAGAGGCGGAAACCGTGCTTCGGCAAGTCAATAATGACGCGCAAACGCAGACAAAAGTGCGTGACGTCACGGCTCTTTTATGCAATAAAGCGCCATCACCGCAAACTGCACACAACCTGTAAAATATGCGTCTGTTTTTACTGTTTTAATCATTAGAAATCATTACGACAAGGGTTGACGCTTTAAAGTGGATAAGCTGGAGATAAATGAACGATGTTCTTCAAACAAATGAACGATACGATGACCCGTTTAACTAGTTAAACTTAACGGACAAATTTGTGTGCGAGTTAGTGCGCTTTCTAAACTAACGTTAGCGAGAATAGAACGAGCTAAACGGTGGTTGTTTGTGCCTATGGATGTATATATTTAGCACATAATCGGGTTGAATAGACAACATTATGGAATTATTATGCATCCGAACTGCCGTGCATGTGTATAAAATGTTCTCTATATCGAACACGGAGTGATTCGAACACATTTCTACTCACTCTGGCGGAAAGAGTTTGAGCTCGTCGATGGTTCCGATGAAGCCGAACAGGGTTCGCATCTGCTCCGCGGTGCTGCTCGGCGACACGTTCGTCACCTGGATCACATTGGTGCTGGACGTCATTGTGGCTCCGATCTGATGATGGTGAACGTCAATCGAAAGACATTTAAATCCGTGCGGTAGAAACGCGATTTTACTCGATTTCGTCTCAATGGATTCTTTATCAATCGTCTCGCGGCCTTCTACCTCACACGCGCATGACTGCGGGACCTGTAATGGCGCTCGTGTTGCGGCGTGAACTGTGAAGCGCGCGTTCACAAGAACATGGCGGCTTCTGTGCCAGATTTCAAAATAAAGGTTTTCATAATACGTCCTCATTTGGGCTTCCCATAAAGACAACAAATACATTGCTTTGAGACTTTTTGTCCCTTCTCAGTATCTCCAAATATATGAGAAATTCCTCTTTAAAACATTAATCGTGGAGAAATTTTGAAAAATTTACATTTGTGTATGCAACATTTAAGTAAAAGCAACAGATTATTTATTACACAAGATACCCTGTTATCCTTAATCAACAAACCAAAATTTAACAATTTCCCATGACAGTATCAGTCTTACAGGTATTTTTGGTTGGATCATTCCTGAATGCATTTATCAAATTACACTGAAAAAACAATTGTTCTTGTTTGGGTTTCGAACTCCGAACCCTAGAAAAATGAATAATAGAAAAAAATAATAATAAACTTGAAAATAAATGAATAAAACCAAATTATTATGATATTTATTTATAATATGTATATGAAAGTAACTGTTATATTTTTCCTCACACAAACTGTAAACTGAAAACGACGAATGTCTGTGTTTTTGTATGATTTGAATCACCTGACAAGGAATTGACAAATAAATTACATCATATAAAAAAGCAGCCTCTTGCATCAGTATCAATACTATAGTTTATATATATATATATATATATATATATATATATATATATATATATATATATATATGTATATGTGTATGTATTCCATTTTCATTTTAAGTTTAATAAAAGTTTAAGCAGCCTTGTGCATTTTGTCATTTTTATTATTTTTAATGCTTTTAATTTATATAAATGTTAAATAATAATAATAATAAAAACGTTATTTCAATTAACGTGTATTCTATTTCAAGTAACTAAAATGTTTTTCTCACAGTTCTAGTTTTTTTTTTTTTTCATTTTCTTACTATAAAATCCCTGATGTGTATTAAATGAATAAATGATCTTTAACACAAATAAATAATGGAGTACAGGTTTATTTTGGGTAGAATCATTTGAGAAAAAAAAATTATATACAAAAAGAAGCCAATGTTGTAACTATCGTTCATATTTTCTAGTGTAAAAGTCTTTTGTGGTGAACTTCTTGTATGGCCGTGACGCGGGCCGGAAGTCGTCACTCAGTGTCAGTAGATAGGAAATGGAGACTGACGGGGCCTCATCGATACATCAGCGGTGTTGAATGTGATCGATTACTCCGATGTTGATGAACGGAACCCATGGAGACCCATGAGGAGAAGCCCATCATCTACACGATGGAGAACAAACCCATAGTGACCTGTGAGTGGATGTTATAGCCCTCATAAAACTGTCAGCTCGACTGCAGCGGTGTTTTGGTGTGCTGTGATGGTTCACTGACATCTGATTCATAATATTCCTCCTGTCAGTGTGGTAATATCAGGCATTTAATAAAAGATTATGAGTTGTACATTGCTTTCCGCGGGACATTGCTTGTAAACCGGGCTTCAAACCGAACGAATCGTTCTTCTGAATCGATTCTTATTCATGAATCGGTTTGAATGATTATTTTTAGCGAATCTGTTTAAATGTAAATCATTCGCCCTGATGCCTTCAAATACCTTCACTTTAGCACAGTATTTTTTGGTATTTCATTGGTAATGTTTTCAGCCCAAACTAACAGTTCATTGGCTGCCTACTAGTGAGTTTCCTAAACATGAATACCTATGACAAATGTCTAGATTGGCAAATATCTAACTGTAAATATCAGCTTACATTAATCATTTCAGTATCATGTTACATGGCAAAGTACCACTGTGCCATCTTCTGATCTCTGATACTGAAACAGTACTTTTCAAGTGAATATCAGTCACATCTGCTTGTGTGTGAATTGTAATTTATTTATATATTTATTTAAACTTTATTTAATTTTGGATTTCAGTTTTATATATTTAAATACATCAACTAAAACTAATTACAAAAAACTAGCTGAAATAAACTGCTGTAAATGTTTACATTTTATTTCTTGGAACGTTTTGTTGATTTCTAATAACTTAAATGTTTTTATGCTTATTTTATTAACTATAATAACCCTGATGAATATGAAAGGGGCTGTAAGCAATTTCTTAGAACGCTGTTGGACAGAGCATCAAATCACACTTGTCAGCATGAAGGGGTGTGTCAGCTCACTAGGAGGGAGGGGCCTATGTTGCATAAGCATGTTCTTGAATTTGTGGGCGGGGCTATAGAGAAGAGGCGTGAATGTTTTTGTGATTTTAAATATCAACAGTGTTTCTCTGAAATTGCTTGCTGCACCTTTAAATGATACGTGACCTTTAACAAACATGTATGAATAAAGAATGGAGCACTGTAGATTTTTGTTAGTGGTTTCACAGTGAAATTTACGTGGCAATGTGTGTGTGTGTGTGTGTGTGTGTGTGTGTGTGAGCAGGTGCGGGCGATCAGAACCTGTTCACGGCCCTGTACAGCTCACTGACCCAACAGCTGCCCAGAGAACCCATGGAGTGGAGGAGGTGAGATCTGCTTCTCTACCGCATATATTCTCTCGCTGCACAGCTGATGTTTTATTAACCTATATAGGGTTATGTTCTGCCTATATAGGGTTATGCTCTGCCTATATAGGGTTATGCTCTGCCTATATAGGGTTATGCTCTGCCTATGTAGGTAGTTGTCTGTTTATGCTCTGCCTATATAGGGTTATGCTCTCGTGCCTATATAGGGTTATGCTCTGCCTATATAGGGTTATGTTCTCTGCCTATATAGGGTTATGCTCTGCCTATATAGGGTTATGCTTCTGCCTATATAGGGTTATGCTCTGCCTATATAGGGTTATGCTCTGCCTATATAGGGTTATAAGGAAGGGAATAAGGCCACTGGAATAAGGAAGAGGTTTCTGTCACATGATCTTTCAGAACTGGAAGAAATGACGGAAATCCAGTCATTAAGGTCTTCCTGTTCTTCCTGTCAGCCTGAAAGAACCAGATCTGTCTCATTATGTCTTTAAATCTGTCATTTGACTCAAGTGATTTCATGTTGTGTTCAGAAGAAATGCATTTGGAAGGGATTGATTAAAGAGCACCCATAATGCCCGTTTACAGTCTTGATGTAGTTTTCAGTCTCTTGTAGAACATGTTGATTATTCTCCTCATATTCTCCATTGTTGCGGCTCCTCTCTTCCCAGTCTGTCAGTAACGCTCTGTTTACTTCCTGTCTCTATGAAGCCCCTTCTCCTGAAAAGCACACTGTGCTCTGATTGGTCGGCTGGATCAGTGTGTTGATTGGTCAAGTGCTTGGAGTGTGTTTGGGAAATGCCCTGCCCGTTTCCATAACCACCAGTTTAACACACTACTAACTAACTCAACCAGGCCCCGCCCCTTTATTATGCGCATTTAATTATTATAATGAGGAATATTGTGACGTGTTCCCGGGAGAAACTGAGAGACTACAGTGGAGGCGTTTCAGGAGTTCAGAAACACTGACGCTCATATAGAGTGATCAAACAGCAACATTACACACTAAAGAGAGATGATCATGGGAAAAAGCACAATAGGAATAATGTTCCATCGTGTACTAATGTGTGTGTGTTTCTCGTCTCAGGTCTTCGGACGAGCACCAAAGATGATCTACCTGGAGGCTAATTTCAGTTGCCAGTTTAAGGAGGAACTTCTTCCTAAAGAGGGAAATAAAGCGCTGTTGACATTCCCCTTCCTGCACATCTACTGGACCAGACTGCTGTATGAGTCTCCCATCTGAAACACGGCCATAGTTGTGTGTGTGTCCCACAGGACATACTCTGCTGTTGTAATCCAGAGTCGGACAGCCTCATTCCTGTTGCTAAACAAGTCTCCCCTGTAATCTATAATTGTATTGTGTCCATGTGCGTGTGTCCGTGTGTATGTATGTCCTGTGCTATGTGTGTCCTTGTGTGTGTGTGTGTGTGTGTGTGTCAGGACACGAGGTGTGTACAAGGCATCGAGTGAAGGAGGACATGCAGCGCTGGCAGGTGTCCTGCGTCTCCCACGGCTAACCGTCGATTGGCTCATCGTTGTGGTGGAGAGTGACAACAAGAAGAAGAACAAGACCAACATCCTGCCGCGCACCTCCATCGTGGACAAGATCCGCAACGGCTTCTGCAACAAGCAGAGCGACAGGTGAAGATCTACCGTCTGATGAGTG
Source organism: Hybognathus amarus (assembly GCA_030378365.1). Lineage (NCBI taxonomy): Eukaryota > Metazoa > Chordata > Actinopteri > Cypriniformes > Leuciscidae > Hybognathus > Hybognathus amarus. The sequence continues at coordinate 16,857 of JAQIUQ010003631.1, read as the reverse complement.
TGTGTGACTGAACTCAGTGAACAAACTACACACACAGATCTCACTCTGGTTATTAAAGACAGTGTTGAAACAGAAACTAAGGCATTTCATCTGATTAATCAGTCAAACCAATTAATCATTAGACATTCAGTCAGTGTTTTAAAATAATTCGTCCTGATTAACTAAACTTGTTATTTTTATACTTTATTATGTTTTATCATATATTTGTTTTTGTTTATATATATATATATATATATATATATATATATATATATATATATATATATATATATATATATATATATATATATAAATAAATAAATTATATATATAAAATATATATAAAAAAAATAAGATATATTTTTATTTTATTATTTTTTAAATATTTTTACATTATTTATTATATTTAAATTATTTTTACATTAAAAAAAACTATGTACCAAACTTAAAAAAAATTAAATGATAAAATTACATAGATATATTAAGCTATTTTTATGCTTTATAATATTGTATCATATATTTTAGTTTTAGATTTTTAGAAAAATCCATTAAATTATTATTAAAATAAAATATAAAAATTAAAGTAAAATATAGTTTTATTATATTTTCACATATTTATATATTGTTAATTATATTTATATTAGAATATTTTTCAACATGAACAAAATTATGAAAATATAATATTGAAAATATAAGTGTCACATAATACAATTAAAGCAAAAAAAAACTGTATATCTACAAGACATTGAGAGAAATGTATCTTAAAGACAAATTATTATTTTTATAATTATTATGTATTTACTTTGTATTAAATATTTTTTATATATTTAGTTTTAAAATGATGAACTATGAAACAGATCCATCCTTTAATATCAGATTAAACCACAGTCAGTGAAAGCGTGTAAACTGCCTTTGAAATCCTTATTAAATATGGTGCTGTAATCATGTGATTTAACCATCAAATGTGTGTGTTAAAAAACATTCATTCATTGATCACAGCCAGTGTTGTGTGTGTTGTATCTGATGTGTGTGTGTCAGGTGTGTGTCTCTGTAGGACCCTCTGGAAGGAGTACGTCTCGCTCTCAGGAGTCGTGGGGAGCCCGTTCCTCATGAAACTGCGCACGCTCCTGCTCATGTCCTTCACCAGGAACCTGGGCCGCTCGAGGACGACATGCGGACGCTGCGGAGAAGGCGCACCGAGCCCGGCTGGAGCTTCTGCGACTACTTCATGGTCCAGGTGTGTGATTGGCTGTCGAGAGCGATACTTGAGGTCTGGAATTGGACACTTGTTTTAAAGTTAAAATTTCGATTCCTCGAAATCGAATTCCTTTGTGAGTATTTCAACATGACTTTTCAGCGCGGAGAACGACTCAGTGTTTTCAGTGTTGCACACATGTATCACTATATATATGTATGTATATGTTATATATATATATTTACCATATGTGCGAGTCTTAAAGGGACAGCGCTATTATACCCGCCGTCTCTATAATAACACTAATCACACAACTAAAGACTTGAAAAGAAAATTCACTTCATTTCTTCACTGAATAACTATTTTTGTAATAGTTCTTTATCCTGTTGATTTGTGTTTATGATATTCAGCTACAATTACATGTTTTGCAATAACACTAAATGTGAATGATATTCTATGTTTTTATTTTTCATAATTGGAGTCCAATTAGGAATGGATAAGCAGAGGCGAAATGGGGATCAGAATCGTTAAAACTCAAACGATACCCAACGCTACTGAGGAAGCTGTCAATCACACACAGCACCTGTTTCCAGCTGTGTAAGACTGTGTGTGTGTGTGTGTGTGTGTGTGTGTGTGTGTTGAGCAGGAGAGAGTTGGCGTTTGTGTTTGAGATGCTGCAACAGTTTGAAGACGCTCTGGTCCAGTATGACAAACTCGACGCTCTTTTCACTCAGTATGTGCTCGAACTTCGACGCTGGAGGTAAAACAGCATCTGTGCTTAATATTTAACATTGTGTTTTAAAACATGTTTTAATGGTAATATGATTAAACTTATACTCATTTAACTACTGTATGTAAGAATATACACTGGGCATGAATGTAGTGAGGGACTTTGATTTGGGATTTTAGGGATGTTGGCCATCAGGATTTATTTAGGTTGTTAAATGTTAAGCTATAATTTAAATGTATTGGTCAGTATTATTTTTCATCTGATCCAAACATCTTTGATTACAGCAGAAAAGGAAAAAGGGCTGAAAAAGTTTTATGATAAATTATTTAATGTGTATTTTCAATGAAAAAATATTTATTTACTTTATTATATTTTTTATAAAAATGTTTGTTATTTATTAAAAATAGTTTAAAAATCGGAAAGCATAGAAATAAAAATATTTTAAATATAAATATTGTTTTTTTATTAATCAAATATATTTTTTAAATAAATATGAAATAAAATTATAAAAAATGTTTTACATTTTAAATTCCTTAATTTGTTTAAATTGTACATAATTTATAACTTATTACTAAATAATATAAATATAGTATAATATATCAATAAAAACAAAATTATGGAAATAGAATAAAATATTAAAAAAATATTATAAATATATTTGCAATAAATATTAAATAAAATAATATGAAATATGAAATAAAATATAATTATACAAATTAAAATAAAAATATTTTAGTTGTAATATATATATATATATATATATATTTAAATAAATAAAATGATAAATAATAATACAAAAATGCATAAATTATAACTTAAATTATAAAATATATAATAAAAATACATAAAAATAGAATAAAATATAATTTTTAATTCAGTAAATTATAACTAGAAATGATCAAAAATAAATAACTAAAATCATAAAATATAGGAAGTAAAGACAAGTATAAAAGGGTTCACATTTAATCTTGTGATACGAGTAGGTCAGGTCAATAGTGCCCAGCTCACACAGGTTTCATTCCAGTCCTGTGTGTTATGCGTGTGCTCAGATGGAGCGGACTGGCTGGGCTCGATTCTGTGAGCCAGAGTGCGCAGCTGGAACGGGCTTCTGTTGCAGCAGACCAATCGACATGGAGGGCGAGACCTGATCGCAGAGAGGAGAGGCGAGTATCTGCTGGACCTGCGCAGCTACATGTTCTCCCGACAGTGCACACTGCTCATCTTCCTCATGAGGCCCTGGGAGGTCACGACACCGCACTGAGAACTGCTGCACAACTGTGTGCAAGAGCTGCGTCTGCTGGAGGTGTGTGTGTGTGTGTTTTTTTGTTTCTCTGTGTGTGTGTGCGTGTGTGTCGTGTGTGTATTTCTCTGTGTGATGATGTGTGTGTTGTCTGCAGGTGTGTGTGTGTCTGCTGATGATGTGTGTGTCTGCTGAAGATGTGTGTGTTGGTCTGCAGGTGTGTGTGGTGAGCGGCGCTCTGGACTGCTGGGTGTTTCTCAGTTGTCTGGAGGTTCTGCACAGGATTGGAGGGCTGTTGCGATCGGGCTTGAGCTGGAGGACGACGCTCTCACACACGTGGGCCTGTGGACATACGCCACTGAGAAGGTGAAAGACTTTCCTTCTAAAACAACATTTTTATCAATCAGTGTCATTTAGGGCACTTAGGGTGTGTGTTCATTCCTTATTATCCTCATCAGAATTTGTCACACATAAAATATACATATTGCAAAATATATGTATAATTTAAAACATCCACCAAGCATGTGTTGATGTGTTGGCAGCTGAAGTCTCTGGGAGATCTGTGTGGTCTGATGTCCGAGAACGGCCCGAACTCTGAGGACCTGAACAAAACCGTGGACCTGCTGGCCGAGCTGGGAGCAGAGAGACCTGAAACTGGTAATTATCCTCAAATAACATCTTTACATTATCCTCAATGTCCCCTAACAGCACTTTATATTAACCTCAAATGTGTGTGTAATATTCTCTCTCTCTCTCAGTGAACAGCCCTCAGAGTCCATATAAAAAACTTAAGGAGGCGCTGTTCGTCCGTGGAGGCCTTCGAGAAAACACTGTATGGTGAGCGTTTACTCTTGATTAATCCATGTGTGTTTATTTTAGTGCTAGGGTTATTTTTTGCATGATTTGTGAGAGTGTGTGTGTGTTCAGGAGCTATCTTGGCTGCAATGGGGATGCATACAGGCGATCGGGCGAATGCGCTTACGGCTCGGCTGGTTGGGAAGAGTCTAGCCAAGTTCTACATGTGAGCGACACATATCATATATCATATAAATCCCTGATGGAACCGAAACACTTATAACACCCACACAGATGGAGGCGGGTTGTATATGTGTGTGATTAATCGTGTGTGTGTGTGTGTGTGTGTGTTGTGCAGGAGGAAGGGAGACCCTCAAAGTGCTGAGAACTTCCTTCTGGATTCTCTGAAGTCTTACGTGTCGGAGAGCTGGAGTTTGCCGCTCACACACACACGCAAGCAGATCGCGGAGTGTCAGAAGCAGCTGCAGAAGATGGACGAGTATCCTTCACTCGAGCACTTAACCTTCTCATGTGTTTATAACACGTGCACCCGAAGACGTCAGAGACACACACACACACACATGCATATCACTAATGAACGGGAGAAAGTGGGAATGCGCAGTTAGGGTTTCTGCTTATCGATTCCTATAACTTGGATATCATTCACATTTAGTCTTAATTGGAAAATATTTAATTGTAGCTGAATATTCACAAACAAACACTTCTAAACAACACTTACACTGGTTTAAAAATATCATAGCAAAAACAAAAAGTATAAATATAAATTTCAAGTATTATTAAAGACAAGTAAACGCTCAGTAATAAAAATAAAAACAAATACACAAAGACTCAACCAGAGATTAATACTAAATTACTCTAACAGCAGTATTCAGGTACAGAAATTAAAAATTAAGCCTAAATGTAAAATAACACTATTTGTTCACTGTAGAAATTAAATATAGTTCCATCTTTATTAAAGCTGTATTTTGTTGTTTTATTAACATTAATGACACAGAGCACTGTGGAAAATATGGCTGCCGTCACTTTAAGACCGAACAAACTATATATAGAGTCAAAAAACTGATTTGGTATCATTTTAAAGAAGACCCTTGGCAGATTGCTCAAGTTATATAGGTTTAAGTTTATTAAAATTATTTAACAAATATACATTTTATGAAACATGTTGAACACTAAAACTGGTATAGATTTAAAGCCATAAATCTAATTAAGTTGTTTTCCAAAATTGAGTATGATGTCACAAAGAGTGTGATGGCGCAGTAACAGATTTTCCCCACTGGGTGCCAGCAAACTCCACTAGTCACACAGTGATTAGATTTTAGATTTGCAGTTAAGTTCTCTTTCAACTATTACAAACACACACACATTTTTTATTACACTTACAAACCACACTCAGACATCCATACCAACGCACCCACACAATTATTGTTGCACAATTAATCCTAATGCTTTGGAATAAGCAGAAAACAGGAATAAAGCGAGTATTTCCTTTATAGGCCAAACCTGTAAAAATCTGGCAAAAAATAGTCAAAAAATTTTTTTTAAGCCTTGCCAACAGAATGAAAGCCTCTTAATAAAGATTGCATTATTTTATAGTTAAATGGCCCTGGGATTAAAAATCACAGTTTTAATGGGTTTCATTGGGGACATTTTTGTCCAACGCCGCTGAAGAGAGAGCATTCTGTGTTTCTTGAGCAAAATTGATTTTTTTAAAGGAAATTGCGGTGAAATAGTAAAATTACAATAAAAATACACACCTGTTACCAAATTTTACAGCAGTTAGCATTAACACAAGCAAAGTGAAAAAAAAAATTCTGAAAAGGACAAAAACCGTCTGATAAATGTGTAAATTGTCAAGACAAAACATGTCCAATTGATAAACCTTCAGCAGTCACAATCCCATGCGAGTCTGTGGTGTGTGTGTGTGGTTTCTTTGCACCGTGTGTGTGTAGATACCTGCAGACGAGCGCTCTGCTCGCCAGTGACGGCCAACTCGAGCGATGTGAGAGGAAGCACTTCTGCCAGGAGATCCTGAGCTTCGCTAGCCAGAACGCGAGAGAGCAACGGTCAGTGTGTTCACCAAGTGCTAGTGCTAGTTTAGCTAGAGGCTAAGGGTCAGGGGTTCAATTCTCAGAGAAAGCAAGAACTGATAAGAATGTAAATCTGTACCTTGAAACACCATGTAAGTTCAGATTTAGAACTCAAATGGAAAATAGTAGAACCAACCAACCTTAACTAACCTTAAATAATGTGTCAATTATGTTACAGGCTGAAATTCGCAAAATTAGAAATTTTTAATGAATGAGTCTAAATAATAAATTAGTTGAATTACTGAAATAAATGAACTTTTGCATGATATTCAAATCTGTCCAAGTTTCACCTGTAAGTCTCTTGGATAAAAGCGTCTGCCAAATGCATGAACTTGTAAAACTATAAATGTGCTTCAGGTCACATGATGCTGGTTGCGATGTCTCTCTCTCCTCATAGGTGCACGTGTGTCTCTGAGCATGAGCTCGTTCACTCGGCTCCACGAGCTGCGGTTCCGGCCCCGCCTCGGCGCTGGTGCACGTCTGGCCGCCGCCCTGCAGTTGGAGTTGCGTCTCTGCAGTTTGATGCCCGTCCCCGTTCGGGTGGAGCATCTCTCCGCCAGCATCCACTTCTCCCTGGGAGATGCCCGGCTCCACGGCTCAGAAACGGGCCCTTCAGAACCCGGACGGCACCGTGTCACGTTCCCGGGGGTCAGTCCGGTGTCGGGGTCCCCGGCGCTGGAGCTCTGCCGAGATCCAGGAGCACAGCCCGTCGGAAGGCGCGCGCTGAACACGGCCGGCGTGGTGTGTAAGAACATGCACCTGCTGATGCGGGTCCAGGACAGCGCCCCTCTCTGGAGACGCCCGTCACTGCAGCGGCTCCTCTCGCCGTGGAGGATGGGGCGCAGATGCTGGAGGCCGATGATGTCACGCTGGTGCCCGGCAACAACAGCATCGTCTTCACCGCACCCGTGAGATGAAACCTTGTGTTTGAGAAAATTGTTTGAAAAAAAATAGAAGACATCAAAAATTACTGGTGAACTTTGAAAAATGAGAATAATGTGCAAAAGTTCATTTATTTCAGTAATTCAACTTAAAAGGTGAAACTAATATATTATATTGACTCATTACATGCAAAGTGAGATATTTCAAGCCTTTATTTGTCATAATTGTGATGATTATGGATTACAGCTTATGAAAACCTTTTCACAATATTTGAATTTTAAGACATAATCATCACAATTATACAAACAAAGGCCTGAAATATCTCACTGTGCATGTAATGAATCAATATAATATATTAGTTTCACATTTTTAAGTTTGCACCATATGCAAGTTTTTTGAGTTTCACCTGTTTGTATATATACACTACCGGTCAAAGGTTTCAAGATTGGGTAAGATTTTTTATGTTTTTAAAAGAAGTCTCTTCTGCTCACCAAGGCTGCAATTTATTGATAAAAAATACACAAAAAACACAGTAATATTGTGAAATATTATGACAGTTTAAAATGACTTTATTATGTTAATATATATTAAAATGTAATTTATTCCTCTGAATTTTCAGCATCATTACTCCAGTCTTCAGTGTCACATGATCCTTCACAAATCACTCTAATATGATGATTTTATGCTCCAAAAACATGTATGATTATTATCCATGTTGAAAACAGTTTTTTACATTTTTATTTCAGGATTCTTTGATGAATAGAAAGTTCAAAGAACAGCTTTTATTTAATTAGAATCTTTTCTAACATTATAAATGTCTTTACTGTAACTTTTGATCAATGTAACTCATCCTTGATGAATAGAAGTATTGATTTCTTATTTATTTCCCCCAAAAATAAAATACAAATTCTTACTGACCCCAAACTTTTTAAAGGGTAGTGTTTAATGTAACAAAAGCTTTCCATTTCAGATAAAAGCTGTTCTTTTGAACTTTCTATTCATCAAAGAATCCTGAAATAAAAATGTCAAAAACTGTTTTCAACATGGATAATAATCATACATGTTTTTGGATCATAAAATCATCATATTAGAGTGATTTGTGAAGGATCATGTGACACTGAAGACTGGAGTAATGATGCTGAAAATTCAGAGGAATAAATTACATTTTAATATATATTAACATAATAAAGTCATTTTAAATTGTCATAATATTTCACAATATTACTGTGTTTTTTGTGTATTTTTTATCAAAAAATTGCAGCCTTGGTGAGCAGAAGAAACTTCTTTTAAAAACATAAAAAAATCTACCGATCTTAAACTTTTGACCGGTAGTGTATATATATATATATATATTTGTTATATGTTTTAATCATTTATTTAAAATTTGTATTTGTTTACCTGTATGTCATGTGTCCATTAAGGGACATCAGAGAACCGTGAAGTATGTCATTATTGAAGTATGATCTTATATTCTCAGGGAAGTAAATATTTTGTGTAAAAGGGTTTCGACTGAATCTCTGGATTGTTTGTATAAATGTGTGTGATTTTCTTGAACGAAGTCTGTGATCTCCGCAGAGCCAGAAGCCGGGCACGTACACACTCCGTCAGCTGTGTGCGTCTGTGGGCCGGGTCCAGTTTGTTCTGCCGCACATTTACCCTGTAGTTCAGTATGAGGTTTATTCCCAGGAGCCTCAGCTCACCATCCAGCCTCTCACAGGTCAGTTGCTCACACACACACACACACACACACACACACACACACACACACACACACACATGAGGGTCCGTGTCCTCATCGCTCATTCAGGAATCTTTTTCAGACCTGATGTGTGTGTCCTGTGTTCTCTCAGAGACCCTGTTTCTGACGTGTGTTTTGTGTGTGTGTGTTCTCAGAGACCCTGTTGGCCGGGTTACCTCAGCAGGTGAAGTTCACGATCCTGACGGGTCACTACAACGTGAAGAAGGGCGACGCTCTTCAGCTCAGCAACACAGACTCAATGCCGGTGCTTCACTCGTGCTCCTGCTCCGCCCGCATCATCAGCAGCAGCGGAGGTGAGAAACACACACACTCACTCACATTTACTCACACACACATGAACTTCTCTTCTGAAAACATGTGTGAAGGGTCTGTAGACAAAAATAGGTGTTTAATTTATAAATGTGCTACACAGATTTTGTGTGTTCAATAAGAAACAGGTGTGCTGAATAAATAGTGTTTTGCTTCTTTTTACGTTCATATTTTATTAAGGACTATGAGAGCGAAGCCTAAACTGGTGTGTGTGTGTGTCTCAGAGCTGGTGTGTGAGAGCGCTCTGTCCATCCAGTCGTCTGAGAAGGTGACGAGCATCTCTCTTCCTCTGACGCCGCCCTATCACACGCTGGAGTTCCTCCTGGACGTGCTGTGCCATATCCCAGCATGCCCTGCGGGGGGCGAGGCGATCACCTGACCAACGGGCAGATGCAGCCACTGGTCAGGCAGCAGCAGAACGCGCTTTACCAGCGGTATCGGCACTCATCGACCAGAAGGTTCGAAGACGCGCACACACTGTGTCAGCTTTCATTGCTGATATCAGCCGTGATCTTAGTTGCTATAAATCTGTCATGTCATGACATCAAACTTCAAAATAAAATTTTATTATAATATTCCAGTAACTATATATTATATTTTAATAAAAATACAGACACCATTTATAAATATTTAAATCTAAACATATATATATATATATATATATATATATATATATATATATATATACACATATATACACATATAATACACATATATACAAGGAAAAATCTGTCATAATTAAATTAGTGTCATGGAATGCATAATTTGTATATGTGTGCATATATGATATGTATGTATCTATATAGACACACACATTTTACATATTTAGATATTTTACACATATATTTAAAAAAATAAAAATACATTTTTATATGAATGTCATGCAAAACTTTTGTACAGAAGCCCTGAACCACAACGTCAAAAAAAAAAAAAAATTCTAGCATTTCGACTTTAATCTCGAAACGTTTCAACTTTAATCTAAAAATTAAAAAAAAAAAAAAAAATATATATATATATATATATATATATATAGCACTTCGAGATTAAAGCCAAAATGCTAGGTTTTTCTTTTTCTTTTTTTTTTTACTTTTTAGATTACAGTCTGAAACGTTTCAAGATTAAAGTCGAAATGCATGATTTTTTTTACATTATATATATATATTTACACACACACAAAGAGAAAAATTAAATTAGTGTCATAGAAGTTTGAAATTGTGGTTTAAAGCCTGGAAAAATTGAAATAATATTTATAAAAATAATAAATATACAAAGAATGTCACTGGAGGCCCTTGATCAATCGCTGTGTGTGTGTGTGTGTGTGTGTGTTCAGGTGTCTGTTGATTGTCCCTGGTCCATTTACTCGACGCTGGTCTCTCTCACCTTCCACATGCCGTTTAAAGTCAAGCACTCGCTGCTGTCTGTGGGACGCAGGTACTGACCCTGACCCTTCATGACCCTTCACTATCACTATAGCAACCAGTGCTCTGATGCGTGTCCTGTGTGGTTTCATCCCAACAGGAAGTTCATCCAGGTTTGTCTTCAGAATGTGTCCGAACACTAAGTTTCAGCTGACCAATCAAACGCTAAGCGGAGACAGCAGCACACGCCGTCACTGGAGCTGCTCTCGCTCAACACTCAGACACACAGCAGTGAGTCATACACACACTCTGATTGGCTCTGGAGGATGTTTGGGATATTGCGATATGCATATCACAACGGCTTGCAATAACTGGGTTATGAACAAAAGACAGAAACTCACTCACTGCTCTCGTCTCGGCTGAATAACTTCTGTAGCTTTAATACGAATCTGTGCATATTTAATTCATACTGTAAAACAAAGCAATGTTTTATTTTTATATTTGATAATTCACATTCTGTTGTTAATATAACCCTGATGTGGGATTACTGAACACACTGATGTTAATAACACTTATCACAGTAAAATCAGTGTTTATATCTGAACTATAAACCTTTATCCATAACTTCTGTGATGACCTGAATGATTGTAAGACAGGAGTTAATGAAAAATAAAACAATAATTAAATCATAAAAATGTCAAATTAATGAATATATTATTTTAAAATATTACATATAAAAATAAATTACTAACTATTTTTTTTAATTATATTTTCTTTTTTTCCAAACTGGTGTTTGTGAGTGAATGAAAAGCTAATAATTAAATCATAAAAATGTCAAATTAATACATTATTTTAAAATATTACAAATAGAAATAAATTACAAAAAAAAAAAATATTTATATTTTCTTTTTTTCAAACTTGTGTTTGTGAATTAACAAAAAGCTAATAATTAAATCATATAAATGTCAAATTGATTAATACATTATTTTAAAATATTACAAATAAAAATAAATCAATTGCCAAAAAAACCCATGAAATATTTTATTTGTTGAGCTGCATGTCATGTGACCATTAACCAACATCAGAGAACCGTGAACATGTGATCGTGTTGAATATTTATTTAAATCAATTTAATATTTGAACCCAAAGGTATGAACTCTCTCTGGCTCAGAACATGTACATGTGCGCTGTGATCGTACTTGTCAAAGGTTTAATAGACACTGTGTGTGTGTTCAGGTGGTGTTCAGTCAGCAGTGTGTGTTCAGCGTGTGGGAGCTGCGGTGGAGCGACGCCCTCCTTCTCTCTGCAGTGTGTGTTCTCGGCCAGCTTCGCTCCTGTAGACGCGCCGGACGCCGATCTCAAACCCTACAGATACGAGTTCACAGTGGAGCGAGTTTCAGTGAGTCTCTTACCTCACACACTGACGTTTCATTTAATATTCTGCAATATTGTTGATCTGCTGCATTGACAACATTATATGAGAACTGTGTTGAGCTGGACGATGACATCACAGGTTTCTCCAGAGCGCCTATATATATATATTAGTGCTGTCAAACTATTCAAATATTTAATCGCGATTAATCGCATTAATGTCATAGTTAACTCACGGTTATTCGCACATTTTTAACTATTCTAAAAGTCTCTTGATTTCTTTTTGTCCCATTATTTTTCTCTTCTCACTTTAATGCTCTTATCAACATGGAAAGTGACACTATTTTTTTCTGGAAACAAATTTTGCTGCATTATTTCCTGTTACCTCTGTAAAGCTGCTTTGAAACTGTGTTGTATAAAAAAGCAGATCGCAGCGTCAGGTCAATGCTTGAGGTGTTTCTGTGTGTGTGTGTGTGTCAGACTCTGTACAGCGTGCGAGCGGAGATCCGTCCGCCTGCAGGTGAACAGCACTGTCGCACCGGCGCCCCTCTGCAGGCTGGAGGTGTGTCTCACACGCCTCACTGAACCCAGCGACGCGGACCCTGAGGATGAGGAGCTCAGCGAGAGTGAAGGCCTGCGCACCGCTAGACTCATGTATGAAGGTACGACACACCTGCCTGACGGAAAAATGCTAAATTAACTAATAAATCATTTTAAAATATTACAAATATAAAAATATCACTAACCAAAATTTGTATTTTTATTTTATTTTACATGGTTTCCAAACTGGAGAGTTAATGGAAAAACTAGAAATTAATTAAAGCATCAAAATGTCAAATTCATTAATAAATCATTTAAAAAAAAAAAAAAGGTTTTTAATATATATACATATATATTTAATGTTTTACAAACTGGTGTTTGTGAGGTGATGAAAATGTAGAAATTATTTGAATTGTAAAAATGTCAAATGAATAAATTAAAAATATACAAATATTTAATTTAATTTAAAAAAAAAATAATTAAAAAATGAATTCAAGTTAATGAAAAATAGGTAATTAATTAAATAGCAAAAATATAAAATATTACAAATAAAAAAGAATGATTATCAATTTTTTTATATATATATTTTATATTTCCAAAATAGTGTTTGTGAGTTAATGAAAAGCTAATAATAATTCAATCATAAAAATGTCAAATTAATGAATAAATGATTTAAAAATATTACAAATAAAAATAAATCAACGCCCAACAAAAAAGTGAAATATTTAATTTGTTGACCTGCATGTCATGTGACCATTAACCAACATCAGAGAACCGTGAACGTGATTGTGTTGTTAAATATTAATTTAAATCAATTTAATATTTGAACCCAAAGGTATGAATTCTTTCCCCATCATTGCTGTGGAAATGTTTTGTATGTATTTTAAATTATTTAAATATAAAACTGCAATAATCTGCATTATAATTAAGAAAAAATTATAAAATATTGAAGGATGTCAACTTTCCAATTGAACAAACACACAGAAGTTTTTTTTTATTATTATTATTTTTACATATCATCATTTTGAAAACATAAAACAGTTTAGGCTTATCTGTGTGTGTGTGTGTGTGTGTGTGTGTGTGTGTGTGTGTTGTCTGCAGTGATCGACAACCACAGTAACTGGGCGGTGTGTGGCAAGAGTTCAGGGGTCGTGTCTATGCCGACGGCTGCCATGGCGAACACACAAGGTTCACATGGAGGTCATGCCACTGTTCGCGGGGTCGGCTGCCGTTCCCCAACATCCGTGTGTTCAAGTACCGGCCACATCACGCCAGCGCCACGCAAACCGAAACAGGTCTGGCAACACACACACAGCCCGACACTTTTTTTCCCATTCATCAGTTGCATTTGACATTATTTAACAGACTTTTATTTTGGCGGTTCATAGTGAAGCTCGTTTGTCTTAAGATTCAACATTAAGATAGCTTTATTGGCGTGGTGAAAAACATTTGCACATTACATTCATTACACTATACAATAAAAAAATATATAATGATAATTATATAAAAAAAAACAGCAGTAAAAATATTGAATCTTCTAATATGTAAATCAGTGTCTCTGGGCGTCTCAGTGCGTCTCTCTCTGATTGATCTGAGTGAGTGTGTTGATTGGTCCTGACTGGTGTGTGTGTTTGCTCCCTCAGACTCGTGTGTGGAGAACGACAGTGTGTCTCTGCTGGATAAAGCGGTGGAGGATTACCTGGACACGTCGAGTCTGCGCAGCCGCGGGAGCGTTCAGTCTCTGGGCGAGCAGCCGGCGCGGGGCGTCCCCATGCCCAAACGCCAGGCCTTCGCCCCGGGTCAGGTGTTCACCGGCACACAGGGCCGCCAGGTGCTCGTGCTGCCCGCCAACGACCAGCACCTGCTCGAGGTCAACGTCACATGACCCCCGGACGCCCTCAGCGGCTCACACTCTTACTCCGTCACACAGACACTCGACGGCAGCCCTCAGACATCCCATCATGCCTTGCAGCCCCTCCTCTCCGTGCTCAGGTGTGTGTGTGTGTGTGTGTTCATGATGAGAGCGCCACCTGCTGTACATACTGTTCAATACATAGAGGATATTTAAAGAACAAACTCACTGGGATTTCGGGATTTAGGTATCCAACTTTTTATGTTTTTGAAGGGGAAATGATGTCGTTGATGTTACATTTGCGCTTTATTGACAGTGTTGTTTTGAACACGCCCCTTCCTGCTGACATCAGATGATTGATGTGTCGCCCGAATGATCATGTTCACACAAACAGGACCACAATAAATGTGTGTTTCCTGCGATGTTGAAGAACGGTCATATTTCAGGCCACGAGCAGAGCGAAGTTCGGCTTTTTTCTTTCTTTGTTTTTTTTTTGTTGCATTTTTTTACTTTTTTCATGAAAATGTAAATCCCTGCAGTGTGACAGCGGAACATTTGTAAATCAACGTCATTTATAAATTCTAAATATAATAATTTTTATTTGTCATTCATATAAGTAAACATCCCACTGGTTGTATTTGTTATAATGCCAAAAACTGGATTTTTATATTAAAATGATTAAAAAGATGCATTAAAATTACACACACACACGCACAAGGAATGTTTTTGCTTAGAAATTATAATTTTGGGGAAAAAAGTGCCATTGTCATAATGCACAACAAAACAAGTCTTGATTTTGGGGTGAAATTTGAGCTGTGTGTGTGTGTGTGTGTGTGATGATGATGTCACAGATGGAAGTTTGAGCCTGTAAACACTGAACGAGTGTGTGTGATTTAATCAGGGGCGTCTGAAACACACACACACCTCTCCTGATCTCCAGCGATTGTGACGTTCGTGAGGAAGTGATGCGTCTCTGCTGTGAATGGTTGCTCTCATCCGTCTCTGTCTCGTGTGTGTGTGTGTGTGTGGGTATGTGTTTCTATCCTGAGAAAGCCTCGTCTGAAAGGCTCACACTGATCTCATCCACTGCTCAGTATTTATGCCGGATCAGGACTCTAGACTCACACATTTCGGGTGCCGCACGGGATGCTGGGATTCGGCCTGTGACGTCGTGAACACACACTGTTTGTTTGTAAATTGTCAATCAAACATCACAGATTGTATTTAGATTATTTAAATGAGAAGAATATGTACGCATTATACAACTGAAAATATACATATGTTTTAAAAGGGTGTTTGTCGTCTTGTTTTTCTATAAAAAAAAACAATTGTTTGTTTAACAGATCTCCACTCTCAGGATTCTAGATCGCCGCTCATTTTAAATAAAACAAAACGGAAAAATACTAAAGCCAGTGTTTTATATTTCTGTGAAAGACTTTCGGCTTTCGGCATTTTTTAATGATGTAATGGATTAATCCGTAATGATGTCAGTCCAAATGTTGTTCACTCATTGATTCTCTAGTCATGACAAAAAATACAAATAAATAAATAAATAAATAAATAAATAAATAAATATATATATATATATATATATATATATATATATATATATATATATATATATATATATATATATATATATATATATATATATATATATATACACATACATACCTACCCAAAAAATTAAACAAAATAGAAAAGAAAAAAAAAAGCTGAATTACAAAACTAGCTTTTAACTACATTTTCATGAGCAAGATTGGTTAGACATTTAATCATCGAAATGTTTTTTTTAATGCTCGTTTATAAAATTGAAAAGCTTCGAAAGTCGCATCAGTATGATGACATCACTGAATGCATATTAATTTAGTTGCTTCTGAAATTAAGGGTAAAACATGAAAACAATTCACATTTAAAATTTTTTGTTTGTTTCAGGAAATATGAAATAGCTTAATTAAAAATTAAGATAATATTTAATTTAGATAATTAGGAAAAAATTAAGATAATATTTAATTAACCCATTCAGACCCTGTGTCCATTACAATGGACATCACATGTCAGCCCCTTTTTTTAACTTCTGGAGCATTTCACCTAGTTTAAAGCCTGCAGTCCACAAGATTGGACATTTGTCATCCAATCAAATGCCAGTAAAGCTAGGGACCCTAGGGCCCCTTCTTTGACCCGAGTTTGGTGCATCTGGCCGGCTTGGTCCCAGAGTTATAGCCCTTCAAATTTCAGAGTGCATGTATGCTCACTTGCCATGAAACATGCTGCAATTGGACACCATCCCGCCTGCAATCTATTGAATGGGGTTTTGGGTAATATATTTGATAGACATTTTAACTAAAGTTCCTGTCGTTATAAAAACCATTTTACTGCACTCTGATACAGTATACAGAAGATTTGAGAAATTTATTTTTTCGCACAAAAAAAACCCCACAGTGGTACCCCTTATGTTTTTTTTTGGGCAAAAAATAAGTTTCTCCAATCTTCTTGAAACTCTGGATTCTGATAGAGGGCCATTGGACTTAGATCTGAGTGCAAAAATGGAGGCTCTAGACCCTTCCAGAGCTGAGATATTGAGATCTCACATAGCATTTATGCCATTGTAAATATCTCAATATCTCAGCTCTGTATGCCATTATAAATATCTAAATATCTCAGCTCTGGAAGGGTCTAGAGCCTCCATTTTTGTACTCAGTCTAAGTCACATGTAGCCTGCATGCCAAAATCCCAGTT